>JACEII010000099.1:613088-646635 GCA_014332785.1 Antheraea mylitta
AGACACCTCCGTGGGCCCACTATTCGTTTAAATGGCAGTCGTCGTTATAACATTGGGTGTTGTCTGCACTGGTAGACGGCTGCAGGTCGGAGTCGTCGTAGTCGTTATCGTCGACTATACAATTTACATGAGCGGGTTTTGGTCTGGGATAATTTTGATTGGGGTGTTGTTGTTGGGAATGGAATGTTGGAGGGGCTTTGAATCTGTGGTTGTTAAATTCCCGTTTCCTACATATTTCTATTGTATGACCTTGGGTTCTGCAATACCTACAAAATGGAATCTGTGCATTTCGGTCAAATGGTCTTGGCATCTGTGGCTTGAGGTTTGTGATAGGAACAGGAGGCCTGCAAGAATAGTTAGGTTTTTGAAATTGACGTTGTGGTGCTGATATTTGGGGATTTCGTTTGTTGAATAGGTTAAGAATTTTTTCCTCGGACATCGCTAGGTTAACGGCGTCATTAAGTGTGGATGGATTTTGACCCCGTACTAGGTTTGAAATATTTGGTTTAAGTCCCAGTAAAAATGTGTGGAGGGCTAATTCCTCCATAGCTGCTATGCGGCCCGATAATTCGGATTTCTTTTTGTTTGATAGTGTTACTTTGGTTAATAATTTAGATAGGCATGTTTCTAAGCGCAATGCGAACTGATTGACCGGCTCATTGCTGAGCTGACGGCATTCTTGTAGGTCGGTCAATAGATGCGCATAGTGTTTTCTATCGCCGAAATGTGTTTTTAAAAATGAGTTTAATTGATCCCAAGAATCAAATTCCTTGATAGAACAAGCAGTTTCGGCGTTTCCCCCAAGTTGTGATAGAATGTATTTGAATAGAATTTGTTTTTGGTTATCAGAAGCTAATTGAATTGCATTGTCACAATTTGTTAAAAATGAATTACATTTTTCTCGTGTGCCATCGAAAGGTTTTATAAACTTGAACAGAATACTTATATCAACATTTTCCTCTTTTTCGCGTTTGCTTTGTAATTCCTTGGTAGACATTTTATATTAAATAACAGATAAAATATTCAAATAACAGTGACAAGGCGGATGGTAGCTCGTGCGTCGGGATGGCTCAAATTATGCAGCTTATTGAAGATAACCCGCCGCAGTTCTGGAGTCACATACGGACGCGGCCTATCTGTGGAAACATCACAAAATAGAGAAACTCCAGTACCAGAAATATTAATTTTGGTAAGTTTAAGGCTTGAACCGTTTTTCAATAAATTTTGAAGTTCTTCATCAGTGCCTTGAGAACGTGCTAAGGTTTCATACTCTTGTTCTAATGAAATTGCCTCAATTCGTTACATGGCATCAGCAATAAGGTTTTCAGAACCTTTAATGTACTGAATGTCAGTTGTGAATTGTCTGATGAAAGATAGTTGGTTCAGCTGTGCAGGTGGAAGCTTCTCCCGTCTTTGTACAAAAGCGTATAAAAAAGGTTTGTGGTCAGTGAAAATGGTTGCATTGCTAACTTCTAAAATATAACGAAGGTGTTGTACACTTTCGTATATTGCTAATAGCTCTCGGTAATAAGCAGGCCACTGTGATTGTTTGGTAGTCAACTTTTTACTGAAAAAAGCTAAAGGATACCATTGTCCATTGACTTGTTGCTGCAAACACGATTCCACGTGAATGCTGGAAGCATCTGTGACCAGACCGAGAGGTGCATCGTTAACTGGATGTTGAAGTAAAGTTGCCTTTGATAAACTAGTTTTATAGACTTCAAAATGCTCCAACAGCTTGGGCGTCCATAAAAATGGTTTTGCGCCTTTACTGTTGGTGGTGACTACTGCGTCAATGAGTGGTGCTTGAAACTGTGCAGCATGAGGTATGAAGCGGCGATAAAAATTTAACATACCGAGAAAACGTCGTACACCTTGAATAGTTTTAAGAGGTGAATAATTTAGTAAAGCTTGTACTCGATCCTGAGGAGGGCAAGTTCCTTCTGAGTTAATGGTGTAACCTAGAAAAACTACTTCTTGGGCACCAAACACACATTTTGATGCGTTCACTATGACGCCATAACCTTGTAGGCGTTTGAACAGGATTCTGAGATGGTCTTTGTGCAAAGATTCGGTCTCAGAAAATACGAGGATATCGTCCACGTAAGGGAAAACGAAATCTAATCTCTGTGTGACCTCATCAATAAATCTATGGAACGTTTGTCCAGCATTGCGTAAACCGAAGGTCATGTAGGGGAATTCGAAGAGGCCAAATGGTGTAACAATGGCGGTCTTCGGAATATCCTCGTGGTATACCGGAATCTGATGGTACGCCTTTTTACCAGGTCCGATGGTACTGAAAATTTTCGAACCTGCTAGATTGTGGCTGAAATCGTTCATATGTCGGACAGGATAGCGATCAGGTATAGTTCGCGCATTTAATGCACGATAATCGCCGCAAGGACGCCAAGAAAGGTCTTTCTTGACCGTCATGTGAAGCGGAGAGGACCAAGCACTTTGAGAGGGGCGGGCAATGCCGTTCCGTACCATGCTTTCAAATTGGCTCTTGGCAGCAGAAAGTTTCTGAGGAGCTAACTGCCGAGGTCGACATGATACTGGAGGCCCGTCTGTAGTCCGGATATGGTGGACTGTGTTGTGCTTATGAAAGCGAGGAAGACCGGGAGGTCGGAAAATGTCTGAGAATTCGGCAAGCACTTGTGCAAATGCAGAATCCGAGGGACCTATTGCCTTAACGCTAGAATGCTCAATAACGGTTGTAGAAGCGTTTGCTGACAGACCAGTCTTACCATCCTCTATCCTCTTTTTGTGACAGTTGGGCAAAAGATGGTAGTGTGCCAAAAAATTTGCGCCAATAATGGCAGTACCGACATCTGCGACTACAAATTCCCAACAAAAATCACGGCGTAGTCCCAAGTCGAATCGGAGAGTGACGGTGCCAAAAGTTTTAATTGAGCTGCCGTTAGCGGCACTGAGCTCCCAGTTAGAAGAGCATCTTTTTTCTCGTAGCCAGCTTTAAGGGAAACAGCATAGATCAGACCCCGTGTCGACTAGGAACCTATATTTCGTAACCTTATCCGTTACAAACAAACGACGGTTCTTATGATCTAATGAACAGCAGTCAGTGCCCGTCGTTTCTGATTGCTGCTTGAGTTTTTCCTCACTCCAATTACAAGGAGGAGTACATTTCTTGGCTTGCCTACCAAATTTATTGTGATACCAACATCGTAGCACAGGTGAATGGTGTCGTCTTCTGCTGGTCGAAACAGAGCGGCTACTGGATACACGTTGCTTTTGGCTTTTTAGTGATGCTATTTCATGAGTTAGTTGCTGCACCATTTCTTTAAGCGAAGGCAATTGCATTGCTGGTGAGTCCATGTTGTAGACGGTTGATGGTTCAGGAGATATTTGGCAAGCTGAGATACGGTCCTCGTTCGTTTCCTTTGTTGAGTGGTTGTGAGTTATTTCTACTACACGTTCAGTAAAGGAAAGATCTCACCGTTGTATTTGAAGTGGATGAGTCACGGGTCATGCAGGGGTCCTGTCCTCTGCGTAGTTGGCCGTCGTGAAATTCGTCGGTGCAGTGTAAAAGTCATCGTTATATAGGGCCTCGCCGTTCGGTTGTGAAAATTGTGATTGCTCGATAATGTTTGAGCGTCAATCACATGCGTCGGAGGTCACCAATTTTGGGGCGTGTTCCATGTGAAATTATGATAAAATCAAACACTGACTTTGCAACCGAAACTTTTAATGTCCACTTTTGTCGAGGAAAAATTTGTATCTATTGTGACATCGAATATTTTGTTGTTTTCCAAAAAGGCCAGAGACAATTTTAATGGCCAGCACGCTACAAGTTTTTAATAAATAA
Source organism: Antheraea mylitta (assembly GCA_014332785.1). Taxonomy (NCBI): domain Eukaryota; kingdom Metazoa; phylum Arthropoda; class Insecta; order Lepidoptera; family Saturniidae; genus Antheraea; species Antheraea mylitta. The sequence continues at coordinate 616,915 of JACEII010000099.1, forward strand.
TCATATAAACTGGCTACTATTATTATTTTACTGGCAACAACAGCCTTTTGTTCTCCTCATAACATAAAATAAATTGAATAACTAGTGCCTCTTGATTTTATCACGTATTTTTTTGGATTTGATTCACTTTTGGTAATATTTCGTGACCTCTATAAAATTTTGAATGCTCATGAATTTATACAAATTGTCATAGAAATATAAAAACCAGTGAACCATTTTTGAACTATATTCAAGACTACATGTTTAAGAAATATATGTCGATATATTTGGAAAAAACATGATAAATAAAAACAGGAAACTTTATACAGGTTTATAATATATATATTCTTCCTTTGATGACAGATTTAAATTGACTATTATTACTACTTAAAATATTATCACCAATATATTAACAATATCACCATTTAGAAATAAATTTTAATTATATCAATCTATAGAAGGTTTGCGTGACGATATTTATTGTCAAATGAAATGTCCCAAAAGTCTGTTAAACACGGTAATATATTTATGCAATAAAAGTGTTCCCCCCTACAACGGGATAAATACAAGGAATACACGCGGGACGGTGCTCTGTAAGCGACTGGCGAACGCTGCGCTCTAAATAATGTTCACGCTCGAAAATGCTGATCCAGCGTCTCTCGCCCGTCGCTACAAATCTTTAAATGTATTTTTGGAAAACGTTCATTTTCATTTACTGAGTGAATTATTTCAATATAATAAACATAAAATACAGTCTTCGTCATAATTTTTGACCGTTCTAAATATACGTGCGCAAAACACAAATGTAGTTTTAGATACATATTATGGGTATATGGGCATATGGTCAGGTTAGGTTAGGTAGGTAAGGTATGTAGGTAGGTTCTGGGAGGCTCCCCCGACGACGCTGCTGCGTCGAATAGTTGTTTGTTTGTATATTACTCACCTAAGTTAAAGTAGTCGTGACTTAAACGCTGTGAGTAATATGGTACATATTAGTAATACCATTACTTACGGCTCGTTAAGTCGCGGGACTTTAAGAGAGTAAGTATTTTTGGGGGTCGTTGACCCACTGAGCATTCTCGTGTCCTAATTTCGCGACCTACTTTAAAAAAAAAAAGTTAAAAAAAAAAAAAAAATTTTTTTTTTTTTTGGTCCGCTAACCTTAAATAGGTCAATAGGTCAATAGGTCATCAGTAAGTTAGGTTAGGTTAGATTAGTATTAGGTTAGGTTAGGTTACTACTACACTACTACACATCGGTACAAACAACGTTGTTGCACATGTAGGTGACACTAGCGTGCCACCGACTAATCACCGACACATGCAACCGTTGCTCATAAGGAGAAATAATTTCATAACGGCTGACGACAACACAAGTCGCAACATGTCGCAACAGGTTCACAACGGATACACACACAACTTAACAACTACCTACACAACCTAGGGGCGGTGAAATGTCAAAAACACCGGGACGCCGGCTGCAAACGAACACCTTGGACAATCAATACACAATATATAAAGGTACGGGCAGAACGACGAGCGAGTCAGTTTGCGATGCACTATTGCGCATACCACATCATCACATCGGTGAACGTAGAAGCGTTATTAAACCAGGATGAGTCAAATGGAAGACATGGAAATGGTCAACTTAGCGGACGAGACAGAAGCAATTCAAGAAGAAGAGATTGGACGACGCAGGGATACACACTACCCCCCGAAGAGAAAGAATACCAATGCGAACTTTTAACACCGCCGAATTCGAGAGGGGAGGAGAGGACAACATCACCTCCGACTACTCCCTCGCACACTCAAGTACCTCCAATGCCGCAGCCTATGGGTCCGAAGAAGCGCCAAGCCGGCGAATGGAAACTAGCTCAAGCCCCATCGAAGAAACAGTGCATGGATACCAAACTGCAAATAGCATTAGAACAGAAACAGAAACAGCGGAAAGCGACGAGAATGATGACAGCAACCAATTGGACTGCTCAGTGGGAAACAGAAAATATAACACAGGCCGAAATAGGATATCTCCTTGGAAAGTCATCGCTAAGCATACAGGAACAAGGCGGGTACATAACCACATCATATATATCTCCACCGCAAAAAACTGGAGGCATAATAGTAAATTTGAAAAAACTATTAGATCCAAAGAACACAAGTGTTCGCAAATTGCATGTATTCTCTGCCTTCTGGAGTACATTACTACCGGCGATGATCGTACAACACTTAAACAAATTCTCACCAGAAGTGATGAAAAAATTGCAATGTGTGTCTCTCATTCAATGGGAATTGATCCTAAACAAAACCAAAGTAATATTGGAAATACCAAAAGGAGAAATAATCTATTTTCCGAACAAAGCAATGAACGAAATGCAATTCCAAGACAATTGGATTTCAACGCTACTGATGCCAATGAAGACTTATCTCAGATGTCCAGCTATATTCAACAACGGGGTAATCAGTGTGACGTCTCCTTCAATGCACTTGGAGGTGAATCGTACAATCTTCATGAACAAACAGGACAGCACAATAGCGGACGACGTGCGCAAATTGTCAGAGAAAATCAAGAACTTGTGTTGTACATTTGTGAGAACAAAGCTTTCGATGAGTCGAAAGCAACAAGACTTCTATGCGGAACGCCTAAAGGGATTAACATTCAATTTAACCGGAGCTTCGACGAACGACTTGGAACAGCATTACGTATCGCCAAAACATTGGTATTTCAGGAATCAACACAACAAAGAATGGAAAGATCAAAACAATATGACCTGCAACAGGACGTCAACGCAAACAGCCACACAACAATCGAAAATGGAATAGATGCAATAGTAGATTTATTAGATAACAATGCAATTAATCCATATACATTTGCAAAATTGACAAAATTACACTTTTATGGATTAACAAACAAGAAAAACAATCTATTCTTTCATGGACCACCGAGCACGGGAAAAACAATGCTCATGGAATCGTTAGTAAACATGCATTACATTGTTACAAGACTAACAGGATTAATACCAACGTCACCATTTAACTTTACAAGTTTAATACACGCTAACGCGTGTTTTATGGATGAATGCAAGTTAACGGACAATCAATTCGAACAATGGAAATTATTGGCAGCAGGACAACCAATGTGAACAGACGTTAAATATAAATCGAGACAAGACGTAACAAATTGTAGACTATACACAGCAAGTAATTATCCAATAAGTACGTATGTAGGTGTCGGGGAAGCAAACACAGCTATAGAAACAAGAACAATAACGTTCTATTTTACACATCAAGCGCAATATTTCAAATTAAACACATTCGTATGGGAAGCATTCTGGACTGTATACGGCGACACGACAGAAAACACTCAAGAACAAATAGAAAAAGCACTGAGTTAATAATAGTATATAAGTTTATATTGTAAGTTTATAATCTGTAATAATAAGAATATATGTTATAAGTGTGTAATCTCTAATATACGTTTATATTGTAAGTTTATAATCTGTAATAATAAGTATATGTTATAACTGTATGTAATCTGAATAAATAAAACGATGTAAAACAACAAATGTTTCTTTTATTAAAATAGGGTGGACACCCCATCGCTATAAATAGACGGGTGGGGGGAATATTACTCAGTATGGCGGAAAACAGCGACGACACAAGTGGTAGTAAGGGATATACATTACCAGGCTATAAATACCTCGGACCGGGTAACGAGCTTGATATAGGAGAACCAACAAACGAATTGGATAAAATAGCCAAACAACACGACGAAGAATACAATAGAATTCAAAAGGAAGAGGGAATAGCTGCAGGAAAGAACGAAAAAAACCTTAAAAAAATCGCAACAACTCAAATAAAAGAAGCAGACGAAACATTCTTATCGGAGGTATACAAATACTCACCGACATCAAAATACGACAGCTTAGCAAAAACCGCAGCATTAGCAGGAATAGGAACAAAATACCTAGGAGAACGAGTATTAGGAACTATCTATCCCCGATTCAGAGCACGTTCTAAAGGAGACATAATGGACAGCGGCATTCCACACATACAAAATCAGAAGACTCAAATGGAAATGGGCAGGACATCCGTACGTCAAGCATGGCAAAAAACTAGAGTTCATAATCTTTGTTTTTAAGTTTATTTGCAAATTACTTTTGAGGATTTCCTTCAAACTCCAGTATTTATTCCACGTTTGACGTACTCTTCTTTCTATTTCAGTGTCGTTGTTTTTTCTATCAAAGCTGACTGTTTTTCCTAGATATATGTTCTTGTCCGTATAGTTCAGAGGGTTTCCTTTAATTTTGATTGGTGTTTCGCTGCTGTTCGTCATAATCATTGTTTTGCTTAAATTTATTTCTAAACCTGCATTTGTGCTAGTTTCCTGTAAGGATGTGATCATAAATTGTAGCTCTGAACTTGTCTCTGATAGTAACGCTATGTCGTCGGCAAATCTTAGATGGCTTAAGAAAGAACCCTGTACATATATTCCTGATCTGATCCAATCTAGCTTGCTGATTTTGTTTTCCAGTACGGCTATAAATATTTTTGGGGATAACGGGTCTCCCTGTCTTACTCCTCTCATTATGGGAAAGGTTGGACCTAAGGTATCTAGTTTAATTCTGCCCACCTTGTTTATTATATATACTTCTTAAGACCTTGATGTATATTTCGTTAACGTGTATTAAATAAAACAAGTTAATTATAATAAAAGGTTTATATTTACACAAAGCATTCCCAATACCCTTCAGGTTATGGGCCCAGTGCATTAACAATATCCAGATTGCCAACAATACTCAGAACAGTGGTAAATAAAAATAAGAAATAGTCGAAAATAAAAATGGCGCATAATCTAGAAGAAAATATTGAAAAACTCATTAGCTCTGAGAATTTTTCATTTGCGGAAATTTGAGTTCAATATACAAGTGTCGACATCGAATCTAGTGGAAGTTCTAAAAGAATCAGATTAAGAAAAATCAGCAAAAGCAGAATTTCAAATTTCTATACATAGAAAACTCAAAAGTCACATAATAGATTGTAAACATGCTTTTGAAATGTATAATAAGCTATGTGCAGTTTTTGAAGGAAGTGAGGAAAGAAATAAGTCTTCCTTATTACAAGAATTCTTTAATTTAAATATGAAAACCAGTCAATGTCACTGTTAATATTATTAACGGAATTAATATTAACGGACATAGAAAACTTAAGATTTACGTTGAATAATTTTAATCAAAACATTGATGATGGTATGGTTCTATCAAAAATATTAACCTGCATACCAAATTAGTATAAATACTTTATTACCCCCATGGGAATCCACTTCAGAAGATAAAAAGACACAAATTTAACTAACAGACTTTCATTAGAAGAGAACAGATTTTCAGAAAGGAATATTGACAACAAACAAGTTGCCTTTAAAATGAAGAACAAGAAAATAAAATGTTTTAAATGTCACAAAATAGGTCATCTTAAAAAGGATTGTAATATGTGTACTATTTGAAAAAGATTTAATCATCAAGAGAAACATTGTAAATTCAAAAACAGTTGCTGCTCAATTTGCAGGAAAAATAATCATTAAGAGGATAATTGTTCCTTTAAGAAAAACGATTATAATAAAAATAAAAAGTCAATGTTGCATTTTTAACACAAAAATATATAACACAAATTCAGTGAAATTCATAATAGACTCTGGAAGCCCCGTTCATATGACAAATGAGGCCCAGCATCTTAAGCAATTTTGAAGAGAAAGATCCTGTAGTTTATGTAGCCAGTGAAAAAAAAAAATGAAAGTGAAAGGGTCAGGCACAGTCCATGCAATGTCATGTGATTTACAAAATACTTTATTAATACCAGATCTAGCACAAAATATTCTGTCAGTTAATTGTGTTACTAATAATCGTAGTTGTGTGGTGTTCACAAAGAACAAAGTTAAAATCTACAAAAATACTGATTTAATCTTAACTGGAATACAAGAGAATGGATTATAGCTATGTATATAGATTAATGACAGTCCCACTCCGGGAGGATGATTACATTAAAGAATTATACATATTATACCAAATTGCTATCAAAAATGGATACAATAAGAACATTATGGATGATTTAATAAAGAAAAAATGTACCAAGATCTGTCAAAAACACCTCTATGCCGGTCCCAACGATCATATAAAGAAACATACAGGAAGTATAAATTACGTTGGATTGATATCAGATCGGATAGCCAAGACCTTGAGAAAGAATGAAATTAATGTGGCTTTTAAAACGAACAACAATCTACAAAGACTATGTAATACAAAAGATAAATTACACCCGTCAGAGAAATCTGGAATTTACGAACTTAAATGTGATGAGTGTAACGCTGTGTACATCGGTCAAACAGGACGCAACTTTAAAACTCGTTATAAAGAACATACGTCGGCGTTTCGAAATGAACATCCAGACAAATCACATTTCACGAAACACCTCTTAGATACGAACCATACTCTTTCGAATAATCATACATATGACATTCTACACATATGTGAAAGGAGTCTACGATTAAATATACTAGAACAGATGGAAATACAAAAACATAATATAAACAACAAATATATCCTGCTGAATGAACAAATCAACGAGTCATACACCCCACTACTCAAAGTAGGGATGAAAAGCATAAATAGCGACGCACAAAACACCGCGCTCACTCGCCCGCTCGTAACGGAATAGTCAACATCGATCTGATGATGCTCCGTGACGGAGCGAAACACGTGTAATCGATTGTCGAGATTACACGTCAATCTACAACATATTTTAGTTTGTTTATTGATAATTATTATATTTAAACAAATTTGTTGTCAGTCAGTAGAATAATTAAAAGTGGATGCAGAGTAACATTTATATGGCTGTCAAATATATAATCCGATTAACAAGTTAGTTGCATAATCCAAATTAATCAATGAGACATATCTGTTAAATACTTGTAAATGTCAAGAAATGCAAGTCCTGACGGCTGATGATGATACATATCTGTAGCACCAGCGAATGAGCCACATTCAAGATTTAAAAAAGTTACCAAACTTTGCTTCTGGTGTGATAATGTCTCAGGATAAAATTAATGGTATCTGTATTTAATGTTTGGAGGGAAAACAGACAAGACAACCCTTTCCAACTGAAAGCATGCTTAAGGTAAGGAAGCTTGACAAAATAAGACACACGAAGATACGATCCATAACAAAAGCCACAGATGCCTTGAGATCCGCACTAAAGCTGAAATGGAAATGGGCAGGACATATAGCAAGGCTTACCGACCAGAAATGGACTGCAAAAGTAACGACGGTGGAGAGGATAAAGGAGGAAAATTATAGAAGATAAAGAATTCGTTCAGTTAATGAATCTTCTCAATCCAGCATACACAATTACCAACACGAAAATTTACTCAGGCCGGCATGACAGCGGCGACCGACGAAGGATGGCGTACCTCTCGGCAGTCACCATTTTTTTTGGATTGCATTGTGTTTATCGTCAGGCATAGTGCAGTCACTTTAACGTGCTACAATAAAAAAAAACTGTATCCAATTCGGTAATACCAGCCATACGAGTATATAATAAAACTATCCAATTCGATAATACCCCAGCCATACGAGTATATAATGAAACTCTTGAAAAAGTTAAAAACCACTTAAAACGCGCTTTTGCAGTGTCTCTCACCAGTAGTCCGGTGAAGCTGTTAAGACCTTGCTAGGTCAATAGCGTAGTCAGTTCGAGAAAAAAAAAGTGTCTCTCACCACTGATAGATCAACGTCTAGAACAAGACGTAGTGTTTATGCTGTCACTGCACATTTTATTGGTGATAATGATGACGGAATGGTTTCGGATATTGATTTATTGGGGTGTGTTTCGTTCAATAAGTGTCATACTGCTGAAAATAGAAAAAAAATGAAAGATATTATTGGCTGATTGCCAAATTGTTATTAATAAAGTGATCGTCATTGTAAATAACAATGTAGCTAACATTAAGGTTGCAGTGCGTTTAGACAAATGTGGCCACTGGGATTGTTTCGCTCATTCACTTAATTTTATCACACAAACGAGAATAAAGAGATTGAAGTAGTAGTTGACAGAATCAAAACCATAGTGAGTTATTTAATAGAATGCTCTTACACAACCACCCAGATAAGAGTCACGCGAGAAAATATGAATCTTTCTTTGTTATAGGTGGCATTCCACCTTTAATTCATATGATTAAAGGAATCCTGTCTGTAAAAAATGCAATGGTCTCTACGATAGTGATTTTTACTCTTTTTATATTACATATCATTAATGCAATTTTTCATCCTTTATTTCAAAAACAAAATTAACTTGAACTTAGGATATTGATTTTGCTATTTATAAATCCCGATATCTGGTCATTTGTGAGATTTATTGAAGTCATAACTAACCGCACATATTTACGTGGTGCTACCAACATTAAACCTCTTGTTTCATCAAGCAATTTCATCATTCTTGCAACTGCGGAGTCTAATATGCTCCACTTGTGGATATTACGCCAGCTACCTACTCGTGACGTATTACGACCACCACGCTCGGAGCACCCGCTGTGACCGGTCACTACACTTCACGCAGCGCATCGTGCACGGCAGGTGTATATCAATTTATTTCTCGATCCATGTAATTTTTGTTTTATTAGAATTCTTATAAAAGTTCAGTGTAGTTTTAAATGTAGTTGCCTGATCCGGAGTAACGTGTCTCTCTCGCGCCCACTACGCCCGCGATTAACGGGCTGCTGTCGAGTTTGGCACTATAGGTCAGCAGATTGGGATAGCATGCGAGCTTTCTTCGCTTCTTTCCCCTGGGGGCAAGTTTGCTTCTCACTGCACGATCCTGACACTGTCGCCAAAGCCGTAACCGACGCCATACTACAAGGGATGAACTTATTTATCCCTAATTTCGTAGTGTCCGTCGGTGGTAAAACTCAACCTTGGTTTGGTAATTCCTGCAAAATGGCTAAACGCTGGAAGCAAAAATGCTACCAGGCCTGGGTTGACGCGATTGTGTCTAAGGATGTAAATACCAATGCTCTCAAAAAGGAGTATAATGTTGCCTCCAGGTCTTACAAAAGAGCGATTGCCCTAGCAAAGTCCGCCTTCATTGGCAGAAATGGTGAGAGACTGGTTCGTCTTCCCTTTGGAACTCGGGCATTCTGGTCTCTCGCCAAAGCCGCCCTAGTGAACTTCAGTCTGCCATCGTTCCCGTCATTGCGGAAGGAAGACAACTCGTTGGCCTACGACGCAAAAGACAAAGCCGAACTTCTTGGCTGCCTTTTTGCGTCGAACTTGACACTAGATGAAAAGGGGAAGTCTCCACCAAACATAACGCGTTGCAGAAGCTGCATGCCTGATATGTGCAGTTTTTGCAAAAACATATACGCAAAAAGCTCTTCTCTCTAGACATCAGAAAGTCGAGTGGACCTGACGGGATTCCCGCAAAGGACATGTGCTCCGGAACTGGCTCCAGTTCTTGCGCGTCTTTTTCGGTACTCCTATTGTACAGGCGTTGTGCCAGTATCTTGGAAGTCTACTTCTGTGCACCCGATCCCAAAAAAAGGTGACCGCTCATAGCCGTCGAACTATCGGCCAATCGCAATCACTTCCTTTCTTTCCAAAATAATGGAGTCATTATAAACTGCCAGCTCTTGAAGTACCTAGAGGAGAACCAGCTTATCAGCGACCGTCAATATGGCTTTCGCCAACGTCGCTCAGCTGGTGATCTTCTAGCCTTCTTGACTCATCGATGGGCGGAGGCAGTGGAAAGCAGGGGTGAGGCTATTGCCATAAGTTTAGACATAGTAAAGGCTTTTGATCGGGTTTGGCACAAAGCGCTTCTGGCGAAGCTTACTTCCTTTGGACTCCCCGGAAATTTATGCAACTGGGTATCTAGCTTTCTCACTGGTCGAAGCATAAAAGTCACACTCGACGGTTCAAGCTCTGATTTGAAACCTGTTAATGCTGGTGTCCCACAAGGAAGTGTATTATCCCCTACTCTCTTTCTTCTGTATATCAATGATATGTTGCAAGTTAGTAACATTCATTGCTATGCAGACGATAGCCATGTGGATGCTCTATACACTGGCCGGGCTAATATTTCCCGGGGACGCGTTGTTGAGTGCCGGAACCAACTTTTGTCTGTAATGGAGGCGTCACTCGAACACGTCTCGCATTGGGGTAGACAAAACTTGGTCGATTTTAACCCTACTAAGACACAAGTTTGCGCATTTACCGCGAAAAAGATCAAATTTGACGTAATGCCAAGAATTTCAGGGAGTCCCCTTAGTCGCCAAGCCCAGTATTGGTATCCTCGGCGTTGACATATCGAGTGACGTTTTCAATTTGGCGGTCATTTGGAGAGCAAAGCATTGTTGGCCTCCAAAAAACTAGGTGTCCTTAAGTAGCAAGACAGTATTTCTAACCAGAACATTGTTTACTACTCTATAAAGCGCAAGTCTGCCCACACATGGAATACTGTTCTCACCTTTGGGCTGGAGAGCCTCAATATCAACTGCTTCCTTTTCACCGCATCCAGCGTAGAGCAGCTTGAATCGTTGACGACGAGGTATTATCCGATCGGCTCGACTCATTGGCACTGCGTTGGGACATCGCGTCTCTTTGCGTTCTTTATCGCATTTACCACGGAGAGTGTTCAGAGGAGTTGTTTGGACTTTTACCTGCCGCTACATTCCACCATCGTACTACCCGCCTGAAACTTAAATTTCATCCACACCACCTCGATGAATGGAGGTCTTCCACGGTGAGGTTTTCAAAGTCGTTTCTGCCTCGTACTGCGACCCTAATGGTTGCAATTATTGTAATTGAACTAGAATGTTGTAATTGAATCGGTGTAAAATACCCTCCTTTAAACTATCGTAGAGAGTTCACACATCTTTTATTTACAAAACGTTAGTAATCAAATCTCGACCTAATCGTTAACAACCATGTTATACCCACACCTTAACTTAGCGGTCAACGACGCTTTAAAGACCGAAATACTGCAGAATTAATCTTAAAAATAAAAGGAATTGTCCGGCACTTTAAGCAAAGCAACTTTGATTAGGAAAAAAAAAAGTACCAGGAGAAAACGGGAGCTCCACCTAAACGCCTTTCGCAATACATTCTTAAGTGGTGGAACTCTTCTTATTATATGCTTCAAAGGTGTGTGGAAGTAAAGGAGCTCCTATATAGCGCCATCATTCGTTTAGGACGGACACAATAACAAGCTCCGAGTGGCTTTTATGCGAAGAATTGTGCCTGGTTCTACATCCGTGTGAAAAAGTCACTCGGGAGTTAAGCGGACAAAAATATATGACCGGCAGCTTGGTGATTCCTATTACAATAGGACTGACAAGGGCCTTAGAAAACAAAAAAATATATATATCGTTAGTAGACATAGTGCGACAAGACCTAATAGGCAATTTGAAAAGACGATGTTTAAATTTGAATCTCAGTAATACCTTTTCAATTACATGTTCCTGGATACCAATGTCGAAACACGCACACATGCATAGGATTTTAAATATAAGAATGTTATTTTGCAATAAATAAGTAGTTGGCTCGCAGCTCTTGTGCCTATAATTAGGTATCCCCGTAGGGAACCCGACACCAGGTTTAAATTATATTTTGATGTTCATGCAGTTGCCAAGGAAACAAAAAATCGAATTATAGTATTGGTTGCCGAACAAGATTCCCGAATGCGAACAAATACGCAAGAGCAAGATTCACAAGTACCGGTGCCCTCAACATCATGCAAAACGAAATCAATATGGCTGGATTTCGAGCAAAAGATGCAAGATATTCAGCTAGACGGTAAAGCTCACTCCCGTGCCATCGTAGAGGTATAGCGGTAATATGATGATACTTGCGAGAACCGGCCGGATATTAAAAAATAATCGATTTGTATTTTAAAACATATTTTCTAGAATTTTCGATATTTTAGTAGTCTTTTATTTAATCTAAATAAATAAATGAATCTGAAAATTAATGCAGCTATTTGCTTTGTTTTGAAACCAGAAGGCGGTTGTTTTGATTTGTGTTTAAAATGATAACTTTTTTTTATTCTGATATATATCCACTTAATAAAACATTCATTCATAATCAAGAGTTTCAGGCGGTTGATAACGTTGTTTCAGCTTCGAATACAACATCCAAGCAAAGCGCATGTGTAAACGTTTTGACTTATTGTCTACAGAATTCTAGTAGTTTATAGCTACTACCCACGGTGCTAGTTAAGGTTGAATCAGTAAATAATTCAATAACAATATCAAGAGTATTATTAGACCAAGGATCTCAAGCATCATATAAAATAGAATCCACAGTTTAATTGTTTCGATTGAAAAAAGAAGCAAACAAAAGTTCTGCTGTTCGTGGTTGGCCCCTTATAAATAAATTTAATAGCTGCGCTCCAGATAATGAGATGTGTTTCTGACCTTCAACTCATTGATCTAGTACGGAGTATGCAGGCGCATAAAGTAAGAACTTTTTGAACGTCAATGTGAAGAAAGAACAAGAAAATTTAAATAAGAAAAAGAACAATCGAAATTGACACATTATATTATTTTTTTAACGCTTTTACACCTATCTGAATTGTATATTAATTTGAACGCTTTGGAATATTATAAGGTGTCCGCATGAAATAATCGCAACGCAATTCATATATAAATTTGTACCGCACACTTGACTAAAGAAGATTTATATTAAAGGAATCCGCACACACCATATTTCGCCTCGGACGCCGCTGCTCTGTACGGGGTGCTGAGTTGCAGGTTAGTCCACGCTTTTTATTTGGGGTTCTTGTTATTTTATTTATTTATAGGCAAGGCCACCAACCGCTCTTTCGCATTCTATTTATTTTTACCGCATATCCTGGTGGGGCCTATTTACACGGTCCCGCCAGCCCCTTCATTGGTCCTTCAGTTCGGTTGGATGAAGATAAACCAACGCTGGTTACGCATAGTTTTCAGTAAAACTAAATTCAATGCATGAGATCCTAATTTTAAAATTGGTATCGAGGCTTGTATTTTGAAAAAGTTGACTACACTCCTTCCAGAAAGGAAATTTATGGTGTTAAAGAAGCATCCACTGTCGAACTTAATTTTAACAGATCCACAGCTCATTCCCGTGCTATCGTGGAGGTACAGCGTTACTATGATATTAAAATACTTGCGAGAAACGACTGCCCGATGAAATGGTAGCGAGAACACAAAACATTTTATCCCACCTTTTATAAAATATCAGCAACGACGCTCAATGAGATAGCGTCATCAGTTCCCTGTGAACGAGTATTCTCAGCTACCGAGAATATTCTAAGCGAGAGGAGAACTCGTATAGGGGTAAGAAAGCTTCAGCAGCAGTTTTGCATCAAGATATGTAAATATCTTTTACATACCTAAAGCCGACAAACGAGCAGTTGGTTCATTTGATGGTAAGTGACTATCGCCACCCATGGACATTTGTAAAACCAGGGCCATCAACAATGCGCTGCCGGCACACATATTAGAAAATAATCGTTTTTTTACTTTAATGGATATTTTTTAGAATGTCCGATCTTTAGTACTTGATTTTCGTAATAATAACAATCAATTGTTACAAATCGATTATATAAATAACATTTATTTATTACGGATAATTTAATTTTCACTTTAGTTGAATGTTAAATGAAAGGAAACATTTGTGGGAATTGTTATTTTTAGTTTTCTTTATTTTTGAAGTAAAAAACATGATTTCTTTTATACTTTCGTTTTAAAACCAAAGGGTTGTCGTTATATAATTATTCTGTTTATAATACGATTTAGTTTTTGTATTTGAAGTTTCGTTTCCTTTTGATTGTTATTAAGGTTTTGATGCTACTGAAAATGTGTAATAATACGAGTAGTTATAATTTAGTCTCCTTATTTAATCTGAAAAATATCGCAACTCTTTGTTTTGTTTTGAAACCAGAAGGCGGTTGTTTAAAATAATCACTTTACTTTTTTTTATCCTGATTGTATACATACTACCAAAGATAATAATACATACATACATTTTTTCCATGTTATTTGTTGTTAAAATATAAAATACAAGTAATATTTTGTGACTCTATCTGCTCTCTAATTACACCGGTCAACAAAAAAAATTTTTTTTTTTGCGCATGGGTTTTACCTAATATATTTTGATTTATATAAGCAAATCTATGTAAAAAATTGCGATTACAGAACGAAAATATTTGCTTTTTAAAAAGTTATAGCGTTTTTGATTTTCACGCCTGATTAATGTCGGTCTTTGCGCGCTATTGTTGTCGAAGAGGGGCTAGAGAGTGGGGGGGGTTAGAGAGTGGGCTTAGAGAGTGGGGGGCAGTGTTTCTTGAGTCGCTCGTTGTGTACGGTAGTATGTGTTTGCATATTGCACAGGAATAACGTGTTTTGTTGTTTTTTACGCTGTATAAGCCATTTAAAATGGCTTCTAGAAGTTGTGAACGAAACGCTGACTCGTTTTGCTATATTTGCGGCGAATTTATTAAAGTAAGAGAGAAAAAATATGATTTGAGTACAAATTTAAAGATTTGTGAGGCATATCAAGCTTACTTTAATATACCTGTTAAAAGTCAAGACAAAAAATGGGCTCCACATGTGTCATGTAACTCTTGCAGATACATTCTGGACGGTGAGTATATTTTATCTTTTTTTTATTGTATTTACCATTTTATAAGACATTAATTAGGCTATAATTACGTTACGTTTTATTTGTAGGCTGGTACCGAGGTGAAAAAAGACAAATGAAGTTTGCAGTACCCAGAATTTGGAGGGAACCTAGTGATCATCTCACAGACTGTTATTTTTGTATTGTGAAGCCACTCAAAGGTAAAAACTCAAAGAAAACATTTTATCCTGATCTACCATCGACATCCGCTCCAATACCACATACAGAGAGAAATCCTGTTCCTAATCCGCCTGTGTTGGAAAATCAAGTACTCTCTCAAGGCAGCTTTCCATCAAGAAGTTCATCTGTATCCGTACCTTCTGATTTCGTTCTTGAATCTGAGCTAAAACTACCACACCTCATCAACTCTGAAGATCTCAACGACTTAATAAGAGACTTAAATCTACCAAAAAGTAAAGCAGAGTTATTAGCATCACGGTTAAAACAATGGAATCTACTTAATTCTGATGTACGAATATCCCGTCAAAGAAAACGTCATGAAGAATTTTCTTGTTTCTTTAGTAAGGAAGATGGACTCTGTTTTTGTCATGACGTGAAAGGTTTATTTGAACAAATTGGTATTCCATTTCATACAAGTGAATGGCGCCTTTTTATTGACAGCTCAACAAAAAGTCTAAAAGCTGTACTACTACACAATGGCAACAAATTTCCCTCTATTCCATTGGCACATTCCGTACATCTTAAAGAAAATTATGACAGTATTAAAATGCTATTAACTGCAATTAAATATATGGAATACAAGTGGGAAGTTATTGGGGACTTCAAGATGGTCTGTTTTTTGACCGGAATGCAAGGTGGGTATACTAAATACTCCTGCTATCTTTGCTTGTGGGATAGTAGAAATGATGCCGCTCACTACCGTCAAAAACATTGGCCTGTACGTACTGTGTATGAAGTGGGAAAATGCAATATTAAATGGGAGGCAATTGTCGATCTTAAAACTATATTAATGCCACCATTGCATATTAAATTGGGTCTGATTAAACAATTTGTAAAGGCTCTTAATCATGAGTCCGAAGCTTTCAAATACTTGAAGAGTTTTTTTCCAAAGCTTTCAGAGGCGAAAATTAAAGCTGGCATCTTTGTGGGCCCTCAAATAAAAAAAATCATGGATTGTGATATTTTCCCGGACTTACTTAGCAATGAGGAGAAAAAAGCCTGGAACAGTTTTAAGGCAGTAGTTCATGGTTTTCTTGGAAACCATAGAGCTGAAAATTATGACGAGCTGATTACTGACATGATCACAAATTTTTCCATCATGGGATGTAGAATGTCTCTAAAGATGCACATGTTACATTCTCATTTGGATAAATTTAAAAATAATATGGGAGCTTATTCTGAAGAGCAAGGGGAACGCTTCCATCAAGATATAATGGAATTTGAGAGACGTTACCAAGGCCAGTATACCGAAAGCATGATGGGGGACTACATTTGGGGGTTAATAAGAGAAACTTCTACTGAACATGAAAGGAAAAGCAAAACTGTTCATTTTTAGACGTTTGGACTTCATTTTAAAACTTCTATTATAAGAATGAATCATAAACGGATGTTTGGTATCTTTTAATAAATCATCTCTATCTCCGTTTTTTATGTATTTTTATTTATTGGTATTTTCCATTTTTCACACATAAAAACAAATTCAGAACTTTTTTTTTGAATTTTTCTTATTTCTAGGTATATAAGGAATAAAAATTAGGTATGTACGACCCGTGCGCAAAAATGTTGTAGACCGGTGTTATTCTTGTTTTAGTAATATACTCATAGGAAAAAAGTCCAAAACTTTGAAATCTTGAAGTCATAAATTTTACTCATAAACATACAAAACGACCCAAACAAATCTTGCAAACTAAATTATAATCATTTTAGGATTCAGAGATACTATAATAACATTAAGAAGGCTTATTGCAAGAAATGCATAATATAGTCTCAGTATCAACATCCACAATAAAAGCATATGAAAAAAATTAGTCCCCGTGCCACACCGGCGAACCGACAAGGTTTGATTTATTGATATTTTACTACAGAAATTCTATAATAAAAATAAATGATATTCTTTTTTATTATTGTTGAGAGAATGTCTAAGTCGTATGTTTTCATCATATCTTAAGCTGATTTCATAATGGTTCTTGTTTTGACAAGATTGTCAGTAAATCTGCTAATAGCACACTGCATCTTCCTATTGGTAGTCAGAACTTTTCTTCTTCGTCGGTTATCAATACTTTGAGCAATGTCTGAGGTAAATTTAATGGCGGTTTAACAATTCGTTAGTATTTGATGAGTGTGTGTATTTAAACACAACTAAGATATACAATGTTTAAAGCTAGTTTATCGTACCTAAACTATTTCGGTTATTTAATGGTTTCATTACTTTATCGATTGTATAATTGAAATAGGTAGTGCTCTAGAACTACACTATGTTATGATTTCTTTTAAATTATTCCATCCTATTTATTATCTCCCCAGAAACCAACATTGTGAAAAGAAACAAGCAAAATACAAGAAGGCTACATCTGACCAACCCACAAAAAATATTATTTAACAAAATAAAGAAACTGAAGTTAAAACTGAAAAGATGTATAAGTCAGTCTAAACAACAAAGTGCGTCTTTGAAATTGGCAAAAAAATTAAGGACCAACACCAATCTCATAAACGTAACAGAGAATTTTACAGCTGCTGGATAACTTCTGACTCTGTTGCAATATAGAGAAAATAAAAAAAAAACTATAGGACGTAGGTTTTCATTAAATGAAAAAATGTTGGCCCTAGCTATATTTAAACAAAGACCTAAAGCATACAGATTCCTTAGTTGACTACTACTTATTTGACCAGCTCCTCAGACTTTAGTAAAATCACTAAATATGGATATGATAATGCCTGGTATAAATGAAAAAATACTTGAACAACTTCAAGTAAAGGATATGAAAATGAACACTACAGAGAAATTATGTGTGCTTCTCTTTGATGAAGCTTGTCTGAGGTATAATGAGAAAAACAAGATATGATTATAGGTTTTGCAACTGATGGAACAAAATTTTTATGTTCATTCGCAAATCATGCATTGTAACACCAGTATTACTAAAATAATAATACTGTGCACAAACCTCAATAGATGTATCACTAATTAACGATCAGTACTGAACTATCAACAAAGTTTGACTTCAACTCCAAGAGATGGCGCACTAATATTTTAAATCGCGCTATGGTTCAGTCGATTAGAAATAAGGACCCAACAATGCGACCAACGTATCGATGTACCTGTTAGGGACTGCTCCTATCATAACTAAACGATTGAATAACACCCTTGTTGAGACGTCTTGGTGTCGTGGTAATAGAGATTACGTCACTGTACTTGTGTACTTCCACCTTTGTTGGGATATACTCGTTCAGTACGGTGCATATTATTTGTAACTTTCTCTCTCTCGTAATAAATCCTCCCGTCTGGAAACAGCGTTTTCCGCATACCTCTTCCACACGTTATAGCATTAGTTTTTGTGATAAGACTTATAAAAAACTATAAACAACCAGAGGCCTGTGGATTTCCAGGCCGGGAAGACGGCGATGGAGTAGCAGGGAGATCAAGGCGGCGGTGCTCCAAGCTCTGTATAAGACCTCCCTAGAGCTGGTGGACTCCCGTGCTCGCCATAAAATGGCGGAGGCGAGAGCACGCGCGCAAGGCGCCCGCGATCTTGCCTATGCGGAGCGCGCCCACTCGCAGCGCCTCGCCAGCCTCATGGAGGGCCATGAGAGGAGCGTCTCGATACTAACCACACAAATCGAAAGATTGGTGGGTGAGGTCGAGACGCTCCGTTCGTGGCTGGACCGTGAGGTTGGCGACCCGCTGCAGGTGGTACGGGAAGTCCACGCTGGGGTAAAGGAGCTCTGCCGCCGCCCCTCTCCCTCACTGGTTCCAAAGACGGCTGACCGTTGCAGTCTAGACCCAGATGTTTTAATTTTTTTTTATTCTTACTCTTTCAATGGCAACTATGAACATTTTAAGAAAAGAAGTGGTAAATGACTTCTTGGAGTAGTAACCCCACAATCTATTCATAGAAAGCAATGGGCTGAGTCAAAAAATATTAAGGTCTATGAAATTTGTAGATCGTAATAATAAGTCAACCCAGTATTAAAAATTGGCTGCAAACAATAGAAAATATGGAGTATGTGGTTCATATTTTGTCCAAAAAGTTATATAGATATAGATACTTTAGAGATTTTTTTAGGTCTATCAGAAGTCATGGATACAGAAATAATACCCCCACGTGTGCTGGGTTTGAGGCAACATTTGCCTCCCTGCTTATTAATAACTTAAGTAATGTCCAATCACCAGCTTCATATTGTAAAGTGGATAAATGCACAGGGTTCAGATAATTAAATAAGCTGGTTTTTTTCAAATCCAACGATGTCAAGTGGTACCACTGAAATTGATTTGGACGATATTGATAGTGACTACATCTTTGTTAATATTAATGAAAAAAGCAAATGCCCAAAAATCAGAGCACAAGTTGAGTATGTAACGAGATTCGTCTTAAGACAGTTAAATAAAAAAAGCAATGAATGTAAATATCTAAATATATATTATTATATAAAATGCTAATGTTTGTACGTGTGTTCACGGTTTTGTCTATCATCCGCAACTTCGATCAA
This sequence comes from Antheraea mylitta, assembly GCA_014332785.1. Lineage (NCBI taxonomy): Eukaryota > Metazoa > Arthropoda > Insecta > Lepidoptera > Saturniidae > Antheraea > Antheraea mylitta. The sequence goes on from JACEII010000099.1 coordinate 636,263, forward strand.
CTTCTCGTTGGGATGGCAAATACCCTTTGATCTTTTGGTGTGCATAAGTGAGTTTGGGCGGGGTGGGTGGTTGTGGATGGCGAAAATGCGGAATAATATATATCTGTCCTTCTCTAACAAATGTAAACTTCGGTAAAATTCTGAAATCTCGGGAATGATCTAGAAAGTTCCAGAATGTGTGCAACTGATGAATCAATCTAGAAAGTTCTAAAACTTTTTGGAATGATCTAAAAATTTCCAACAAGCCGTGCATTTATTGTAATCGATCTAGAATATTTCAGAAAGCTTCTAGAATTGTCTACAAACTTCCAAAATATGTGCAATCGATAAAATTGATCCGAAATGATCTAGAAAATTCTAAAATTTCTGAAATGATCAAGAAAGTTCCAAAGTAGTTGCAATTATTGTAATCGAACTAGAATATTGTAAACGAATCGTTGTAAGATACCCCAAATTGGATAATTGTACCCGTGTGTAAAGAGTAGTAATTCAATTACTAAAAGATGTATAAGTAAACTTTGCCCATTATTTTAAAAAATCATAGTGTTATCTTTACCTCAATAATTATAAACTTAATTTAATCAAACTTTGTTCTGTGTAAAACTTATATTTTATTGTAAATTCAACTGTGTGTTTTTATAGTAGGGGAGCCCAAGCGGAGATTTCGGGATTTACTAAAGCGCGGCAGATTCATATACAGGGGGATACCTTGTACCCGGTTAAGTACCTCCACAAAACATGAGGCTCATATATATATATAAGGCCGCCCGTGAAGGATACAGGATCAGATTAGTAAAAAAAATTGACCATCAGAAATTCTCGAGCGCGTCAGATTAAGGTAGGGTGAGTTAATTACATCTAAAAAGTGTATATTCCACTAATCTGACAATTTGAGAGTGACGTAAAAAAAGGGGAGGGCAACAAAGTTGTAAACAAAACGTCATCTCGACATTCTCGAGCGTAGCTAAATTTTTTTTTATTTTGAAGGATATAATTCAAGAATAATGAAAAATATATAATCTGACGATTTCCGCAAGCCGAAATAACAAAAAGTCGTCGATAAAGTTAAATGCGTGCAGCTGCGTGATGCCTACATTTCCTTCTCCGCGTTCTATTCCTCTCTCACTCTTTCTCTACCTATTACTCTCTCACTCCGTCCCCACTCTGGTTTCTGTTGCCATGACGCCATCACAGCTGATCATAAAGACTCGTTCGTGGCATACTGTTTACAACGTGTTTCCAACGTTTTGGCTTTTCTTGCTATTTTAATATTATTTGTGTGAATTAAAGTTTATAAATATTTAATATGAGTGATGTTAAATTGAAATGTGTATTTTGTGGTGAAAGTACCTTCCAAAAAACAATTAAATTTACCGTAGAAACATTAAAAAAATGTGTAAATATTTTGGAATATCGTCGGAGTAAGCCGGTTATCCGAAAGTCTCGAGGAACATATGATAACCTCGAATTGTCGATGGAATCATCATTAAATGATTTATATCACGCACAGTGATATAAATTATTTACTGCAATTAAAATACCGCGAGACTTTCAGTATTTACAAGATCAAAGTGTAGTGGAACATGACAATACACCGGAAGTTTCGGGAAATAGCTCCGAAACTCATTCTCCTGATTCTGGAGAGTGTTCCGAAGCACATGGTACTGTTGATTCTTTGTCTACTGAGGTTGCTGGTACATCGACAGACGAGTAAGTGCTAATATGACTTCATTTATTAAATATTTATAATACTGAAATTGAGAGACATCTGATAATTTTTAGAATTTTCTTAACAAAAAAATTTTAGTAAGATAATTTTATTTAAAAACTTCATTTTTAGAAGCTCTGAAAAATTATAAATGAGATTTTTATAAATAATTTTCTATGTCTAGTTTATTTTTAAAGAAAAATCAAACAATTGTCAAGTGTCTGTTAACTTCAGTCTCATAAGTATTTATAGAATTTTTTTTTTCATTGAAAAAAATTATTTAGTTGAACTTTAATACAAAAAAAAATGGTGTGTGTACTCATGTACACGCGTTATATTAGAAGTTGTACTTCTTTGGCACATAATAAAATATTGGCACATATAAAATTATTAATTATCATATGAATTTAATTCAATATTATTTAAGATTTTTCTAAATCAACTAATTTTGGAGCTGCAAAGTATCAATAGTTTACAAACGATAATTATAAAATATTTTAATAAATATGAAAATTAAGTTAGCTGACATATAAAAATTTTTAGATTTTTTTTTTAATGAAAAAATTATTACAAAAAAATAAAAAAAAATTTTAACCAATATTTTTATTTTATAACATAAACTTAAATTATTGTTTAAAATTTTCAGAGCGGGAGAGTCGAGCAACGTTCAGGAAGGCTTGGAGGAATCCAATAATTCATTCAGTACAGATGAGCCTGTCGCTCATGAGGATTCAGCATCACAAACGTGCTTCATTTGCCAAAAACAGCGTAAACGGCATCATGGTCGTGAAGTTCGTTTAGCTGTCAATAGATTAAAAACTATTGAGAATTTGAAAAGCGCGGCCACGGAACAAAATGATGTACAAATGTTGGAAAAGCTCAGTTCTTTCTCTGATGATACCAAAATTCCCTACCATACATGTTGCAAGGATCAATATTTACGCGATATTTAAAAGAATAATAATAGCGAATTTCTAAGCAAAAAAAGTTACCAATACTGCGTATACTATTCTTTGTGAAATGTTAGAAGAAACAGTGGTCAAGAGTAGTGAATGTTTGTTTTTTGATTTCGTGAAAAAAGAATATCAAAAATTGTTAGAGCAGCAATGCAAACTGCATTAACTAATTCCATCAATATTTCTTCGTTCTCAGACCGTCACTTGGAAAGAAAATTGATGGAAACTTTTGATAATAAGATAAAAATAATTTACGCTGAAAAAAAAAGTTTCTTGCTCCATTCTCCGCCTCTGTTTTAACTTACACGGATTTATTTAAATCGATGGCAGTAAACGAAACCATCCTTTCAGTTGCAACACAACTTCGTGAAGAAATTCTTAACTCAACCAGAAGAGAATTGCCTGAAAATTGTACAGCTGAAGATTTGATATTGGGAGAGTGCGATTACGTGCCAGAGCTTCTTAATTGTTTTTTGGAATCTTTCATTTGTGGTGATGTTTCTCATCTATCCTAAAAAGCACGTGAAAATAGAAAAAAAAGAACTGTCTATTTTTTCCATTGGGCAAGATCTGATTTATGCAGCTTTTGGTCACAAAATTAAAACTTCGAAGCAAATTACCCTAGGTCTGGCAGTGAAAAGCTTATGCAACAGTAAGAAAGTTGTTACCATACTTTCAAAATATGGGCACTGTTGCTCTTACACAACTTTAGAAGAGCTAGAGACTGAGCTGACATTTTCAACGGTAAATAGTGTTCACGTATGTCCTGAAGATATTCAACGTCGCCCGGACTTGAATACTGGTGTCGCATTCGACAATTTCGACCGCTTCGTAGAAACCCTCAACGGCAAAGATACTTTGCATGATACGGTGGGAATAATTTTCCAGGATATCGTGCAGAATCCGGATCCGGTGTCATTGGAATCTTCTAGCCCTTCTGCTAATGAAAATTCAACAATCCATGAGATTGTGCATGGTAGTTTTCCAGAATTTTCCATTACTATTCCAAAAACAAAAAGACGAAAACGCAGGGCTTTTGAAGAAGTTACTTTTGAAATGCATCCATTTACTAAGAAGTTAAAAATTACCACCTGGAGTCAGCTAGACATCTCAGAGCTTAATAAAGCTCCAGACAATTTGAGTATGTCGAAACAGCTGGACGTTACGTGGATGTTATTACATTATAAAATATCGAATGTTCCAATGTGGGTAGGATTTCACAGCAAGATTTTGATTGACGATTCACGAGTTCAAAAAGTTTCATATCTTACTCCAATTAATGAATCTCCCACCAACAATTCAACTGTTTTGAAAACTCCACATTTTATCTCCATTGGACTCCGGATCTGCTTACATATATTGACCCCAGCATACATTTTGATTTTGATTTGCCTTTCGATTAATATATTGTCGATTTTAAAACATGCCATTAAATCAAAGATGCTGTGTACTTAACTGCAATCTGACTCATTCACAATTTTTCACATAATATTTATACTTTTAAGTCGTGTCTTTTTATAATATCTTTTACAGAAAATATTCTATTATTTGATGTTAATATTACGTTCATATCCACCGTGTAAGATTTAATTTCATAATTGCATAAAGGCGTTGGTACTTTTTAATAACACATGCCTTTGTATGATAGCACCTGTTTTATAGAATGTATTTTAATATTTGAAATCAATATTAACTTCAAATTCATTGTGTAAGATTTAATTTCACTAGAATATATTGTATGTATCCAATATTTGAAGTTAATGTTAACAATAATATTTTGTGCAATAATATGTTTGAAGCAAATGTTCTTGATCATCTACAAATTATACTTTCCTTTAAACCACTGTTTGTATTAACTTCTTTTTAAATATATTATATCAATGTCTTGTAGATGTCAATTTTTTATATTCTTAAATATATCAAAAATATTGTTGGAAATTATGAAACAAAATCCTGTGAAAGCAACAGCCCTTAATATTAATGTGCACAGCATTGTAAATTTGAATTTCCCGTATAATTAACATGGGAAAGCTTGTTTTTTTGAGTTTACAATTTTTTATAACTCTTTAATGGTTCATTAAAAAGATATCTTATATTTCTACAGAAAGGGTATCATATATTTTTTTTATGAATCAAGGCGTTTCGAGGTTATTCAACTTAAAAATATAATTTATAATATTTCTCATTTCCTTCCATTTTTTGACGAAACTATCAAGTTTGTCTAATGTACATAAATCACTATTAATATTATATTTTATTATCTAATCATTTTTAGGTTATGATGATAAAGTCATATTACATAAGTTTCCGAACCCAGAAAAGAATTACAGCAGATTTCTGAATTGGGTATATATAATAAATAGGAGGGGATATTTTAGCCCTAGATAAAAATTTTATATATAAATATAGAAGGGTGTGTCACAAACACTTTGAGGCAAAATATCACACATGGAGTAAAGCACTTACTCGAAATGCTATTCCAACTATGCATATATCAGGTACTAATTGAATTACTATAATTAAAATAATCAATTAATTTTAACTGATTGATGCTACTGATGTATACATTCTTTTAATCACTGTAATTGGAATTATGTTCACAATTACTTTTTAATGAATTCTATTGTTTGAAATATTTTAGGAAAATAAATAAATAAATTTAAATGTTTACTTTGATTCTGAATACACTTAAGATCAATAATGGCCAATGATTGTCATGCATCATGTTCAGCTTTGTACTTTTTCTTGTATTGTTTTATGCATTGTACATAGTTCTTTTGTTTAGCAAGTACTAAGTCACTACTAAATACTTTAAAGCTATACTCTAAACGTCATGTTATTTTCCCATACAATAAGTATGTTGTCGTATATAGAAAAGTAATCATTATGAATGAAAATTTTGATGAGATCAAACAAGACACATTGTACTATATCATGCATCAAGTCGTGGTGGCCTAGTGCTTTGACCGGTGAAATATCATTTCGATGTCCGCAGGTTCGAACCACGGCATGTACCAACATTTTTTTCGGAAATCATGGACATTTTCTAATTTAAATTGGCAACACTATCGGCTGACAGTAAAGAAAAACATCGTCAGGAAACGTGAACCTGAGAAATGATCTTGTAGTACTACAATAAGTGGGAAAAATATAGAACTGTGGATTTCTCAGAGTTTGTAATTGCCAATACGTCGTGGACTGGCGATTACGCCCATACCTTCCTTCGGGAAGAGGCCTATGGCCCTGCAGTCTCTTACAGATTATGATGATGATGCTTCTCCATCTCGAAATGTCACATTGTCATAGATTACTTTAAATTAATTCAGTTGTATATAGGTACAAAAAAACTACTAAGTACATCTTCCTCTTCTGTTTCACAATTGTATTTCTTCTGGACTGGTTTTCTGGTAAAAGGTTTTTTTTGTTAATATTAAAACTTGAAAATTTAATCAACTGTGGTTGAATTTTGACTACTAGATGATCACCGGGTATTTGATTGTGTTCTATGATGTTGTGTAATTGTGCCTGGATCATCTGTACAATGAAATTGTGTTTTATAAGTAACAAATTACTCGTCTCTTACAGGGATACGCCCTAATGTTTTGGAGGACATTACAAATAGTATCAACCAAAATGACCCGACACCAGGAACTTCTACAGAACGCAGTAAATAGTTTTACTAAAATTTAATAATGTGCCTGAAGTATAGTATTTTTTTTATTTTAGAAAACCGTTATCCTCACGACCTTCTATAATTTCATCAGGCCATCGGAAATTCAAGTCAATAGCGACTAACGAGAAGTATCCCAAATGCTGACACAAAATTGACACACTGTTTTATCATGGCATACATGCTAACTTTGCTATTTTTTCCTAACTTTGTTTGATACACTTGTCTACTTCATTATAAATAAGATAACGAGATGAGACAAATCAACGCACCCTGAATTTTTTTTTTTTATTATATCAAAGGAGGCAAACGAACTGGTGGGTCACGTGATGTTAAGTGATGACCACCGTCCATAGACACTAGCGACATCAGGGACGTCGCAAGTGCGTTGCCAGCCTGAATATGGGAGAAGGGGGAGGGGAAGGAAAGGGAAAGACGGAAAGAGGAAGGGACGTGGGCCTCCGGCTCTCTCACTGACCGAACGAAACACAACAATGCAAGCACTGTTATTTCACGTCGGTTATCTGTGAGAGGGGTGGTACTACCCCGGAGGAGCCGACCCATTCATGCTGAAACCAAAAATAGCTTCAGCGGGGCTCTACCACCTACTAATAGGAGAAGGAGGAGGAATAGGAGTAAAACAAAATTATTGCCCTAATTTAGATTCAGTTAAAACATCAAATATTTGGGTATCATTATATACAACATAGTAGTATATTTTAAATCCCATACCGTGTCCATCTGTTCGCGATATACTCAAAAACTACGAAACGGATTTTCCCCAGTAGATAAAGTTAATCACAGGGCGAGACATCGTTCGGCGGGCCCGCTAGTATACAATTAACGAAATTTTCAATATCGTATCTTGTCATTAGCATGTCAGTAGGCTTACATTATGTACACATCGACTTGGAACATTAAAATATATTATTGATGTGAAACATCTATGACAAATGAAATTTAGTACGAATAGTTATAAGTTGCGACGTGAGGTAAAACAACTGCTGCATCAGAAAGACAGCTTTAAATTACGGTTAAAAAAAAGCATTGTTTATCTCAAAACCAAACATTTCAAAAATGTTTAAAAGAATTTACTACATTGGCTGCATTATTAACTGTAATGCAATTTAGAGAAATTCGTAAAGAAAAAATGGGAAGATTCAAAAAAGAAGAAAAGATTATGGCATTGAGTTTATATAAACAAAGTCCAAGAGCATATAGATGGCTGAGTAAAATATTTGTTCTTCCATCACCAAGTACACTGAGCAGGCTAATATCCGTAATTGGTATTAAAGCAGGAATCAATAATAAAATATTTATGCAGTTAAAACATAGAGCTCATATGATTACTACGAATGAGAAACTGTGTATTTGACGAAATTGCTATTACTCCGCATTTTGATTATAATTGAAAAAAAGATTACATAAGTGGATTTGTTTGCAATAGAATTGAAACACAGAGACAAATAGCCGATCATGCATTGGTGGTGTTCATGATTAGGGGGGTCTTCAAAAATTATAAACAACCTGTTGCATACACATTTTGTTGTAGAACCACTCCAAGTAAAGTACTTAAGACATTGATACAGAAAATCATATCAGAATTACAAAATGCTGGTTTTATCGTGGTAGCTAGGGTATGTGATCAGGGTACTACGAATGTCAATGCTATCATTATGTTAATAAAAGAAACACGGCGAGAATACTTAATAAACAATTAAAATTACCCTCAAGAAACTTTCGAAGTTAATGGACAAGATATTGTTCCACTTTTCGACCCTCTGCACCTAGTAAAAGGAGTAAGACATAATTTAGTAACTAAAAATTTAAAATACACTATTGATGGTACTGTGAAAGTAGCAAAATGGGATCATATTTTACAATTATACACAGAGAACCCAGCTTATAAAGTTATCAGGTTAATACAAAATCTAACAGAGCTTCATGAAGAACCGAAAGAAATAGCAAAAATGAAAGTAAAATATGCAACACAAGTATTTAGCAAAACTGTTGCCACAAACATGGGATATTTAGCAGGTGAATAGTTACCATATTTTTATTTACTACTCATGTTAAATAGTATATTCTATAAACTGTTATTTTGTAATTGATGTATAAACCTATTTTTTTATTCAAATTGTTAGCAACATTATGTTGTATTAAAAAAAAATGTGAACCAATGATAATCAAAATAGCATACAAATTATTTATATTAATGATAGATATAGATAGATTAGTGACAGTAATGACTTAGGACACTTTGTAGAAGAACAACATGAATTTTAATACTTTAGATTTCAGTAAAGGTGAATGAATATCATGATAAAATCATTTTTCAAAGAGATAAATTTAGTCTATTTACATTGTTATTATTTTATTACGTCAAACAGAGGCTGTCATAAGAACCATTTATTATTGTCTGATATATTTTTTTGAGATACCTTAGTTTTAATCGATCACTTTTTCATAAAAATATAAATACACAATATTTTATAACAGTTTCATGTTAACTTAATTTTTATTATTAACTTCATTGTTTTGTCTACAAAATATTTATATATATATATATATATATATATATATATATATTAGGTTTATGTTTCAACACATTACACTATTGATCTTAATGCGTATGATATTTTACATCTATATTTCATTTGAAAGTAAATTGTCGATATAGTTAAAAAGGTTCTAGGAACATAGGTGAAACCTTTTTTATTTTCAGACAAAGATATACTTCCAAAGGAATGTGAAGATACTGCTGACCTGCTATTATTCTTTGACGACTTGTTTGATTCAATGAATGGAAGTTACAGTTATTCGAAACAGAGAATTGGCAAGCGTCTTTTAGGTCCATTGACCCTGAAATCAGAGCACTGTAAAACATGGATGAAGGCGAAACAAGTACTCAATACCATGACATTTATTTCGAAAACAGGAAAAGAAATGAATGTGCCTTCAATAAAAAATTGGTTACGTACTTTAGAGAACATACAACTTTTCAAATAAAAGTTATTTAATAATGATAATTTAAAATCAATTTGGATGAGACATTTTAAAATTTGGATGAGACATTTTAAAATTTGTATGAGACATTTTAACTAAGACCCTCTTGAAATTTTTTTTTGGTGGTATTAGAAATTATGGTTACAGAAATATTTCACCCACTCCATCTGGCTTTGAATCCGCGTTTTTATCTCTTTTAATAAGTAACATAGCCATCAAGCTATTCTAAGGGATCTAATTGTGAGGAACATTTTTGTAAGAATTTTGATTCAATGAAAAATTTAATTACTGATAATCAAGAAGTCATACAAAAAAATATTGAAATTGATTTTGAAGACACTAATTGTCCAATAGTTGATTTCGAATTTAGGAAAGGAGATCCCATAATTATAGGCCAACTATGTTATGTAACTGGCTACTTATTGCGGCAAGCCAGAAAAAGTGTATTCAAAAATTGTTTGCATTGTAACGATAATTTGACGAGTGCTCAAAATCCGAATGAGTATTTGGTAAGGAGGGAATATTTCAATTTTAAAAGATGTCTCACGTACCCGTCTGTAATTACATATGTGTTAAAAAAGAAAAGTGAGATGGTGGAAATAAGAAACTACTATAAAAATTTTGACTTCCAGTTATTCACATGTGACAAACATAGATCTGTTTAAATAGATTTTTTATTAGATTTATCTTGTAGGTTTTTTTATTTTTCATTGGTGCCGAGATGTAAATAAAATAATCAATGGTACAAGGCCAGAAAATATTTTAAACGATAGTGTTAAAAAGTTAGCAATGGAACACTATAAAAAAAATAATAGGATTACAAAATTAGTTTCACGAACATTTACTGTATTTACTAGCACTGAACGCTCGCAGCGCCTTGGTGAAAATAGAGATAGAATCACGTAAACACGAGCTCAGGAATCTAGCGCCGAACGTTCACTTCGCCAAGCTGAAGAAAATGCGAGGACATCCCAGCTATTCGCAAGACGTCGAACGTTCGCAGCGCCTTGCTGAAAAGAGTCTGAAACTCTGA
>JACEII010000099.1:664909-678564 GCA_014332785.1 Antheraea mylitta
ATACATAACTTCTATTTAGTGAAAAAGGAATTGCCTACTGTTAATAAACTGAGACTTTAATTAAAAACAAGGCAAACTTTAATGGAATAACATTTATATACATACATTTTAGGCACATTGCGAAGAATACAATTGGATTTCAATTTACATGGTGGTAATCTAAAAGAAAATATTAAGCGATATGACATAACTGCTTGGCGTGCAAAGTATTTATAGAGAACGAGGAAAAATAGATGAGTGGATGAGAAGCCACATATGTTCTTCATCCTACATATCACACTCAAAAGTGTTGGCAAAGTGAAGAAGAACAGGGAGTTCTAGTTTTCGACTCGGTCGGAAATAAATGGATAATTGGGTATGCTGGATCAAAAAATGGTTTTATTGTTGCACTTCTCATGTTTAAATCAAATTCAAAATCTTCACATATCACGATGATATGAATGAGACTAATTTTTTAAAGTGGATGACTGAAAAAGTTGTGCCTAACTTACCTAAAATCGTGATGGACGTGGAGTGATAGAATGCACTATATTACAACACACAAATTAATAAAACATGCACGATATCAAGTTTGAAATCTACGATGAAAGACTGGTTAAAAGATTAAGGAATTTACTTGAGCAAAGGTGGATTAAAGTTTTATATGGTACCATTAAAACACACAAGATCCTCTACGCCATCGATGACCTGTTAAAGAAGTACGGTCATGAGATATTAAAATTATACTATTGTGATCTCAACCCTATAAAGAAAATTTGGAGCCTCGTGAAAAGAAGCGTTGTGGCACACGATTTTGCCCAAGATCCAAGAGAGATTGGCAAATTGATGGAAACTACTTTTGCAATGTCAATACGCAGAACATCTTGAAAATGAATATTTTAAAAATGATGGGTTAAAATATTAACAGAGGTTGATAATGATACCCATTATAATTACCGCAATGAAATTTAAGACGGCGATAGCGATTGCTCTATGAGTGGAATTGTCCCTTAGATGATGATCTTGTGGAAACTGGATTATCTAATTTATTGTCAATCATTATCTAATAATACACGAAGAGCGATCTCTGCCTGCAGTTTTATGTTTCATTAATGAAAATAAAGTAATAAATTGCTACCATTTATATTTTATTAACTTACTTTTTTCTTAATTATATCAACACAGCAAAATCCGCAGACTGCTTTACTAAAACCATCAAAGGAACGTGTTGGTCACATCCTGCCTGAATATTTAGATATATGAAAGCTCTGTTCAAAGTGGGTGACGCGCGAGTTTACAGTCGACCAAAAACAGTGTTTGGAGCTGTCCGATCGTAATAAATCCGAATTTTTGTGTCGATTTGTGACGATGAATGAAACCTGGCTCCATCATTTCACACCGGAGTCCAATTGACAGGCAGCCGAGTGTACTGCCCGTGATGAACTGACTCCAAAACGTGGAAAGACATAAAAGTCGGCTTGCAAGATTCTGGCATCAGTATTCTGGGATACTCATATATAATATTCAATGACTTTCTTAAAAAACACAAATAATTGTAAAATAAAACTAATGATAAATAAATATACAACTACCCATCCAAGGTCTCTGCTTACCCGAGGCAAAGGAAGTCCGATGAGGGGCGGCATCAAGTCGCTTTATATATAAAAAACTATGCGGCATCAAGTCGCCTTATATATAAAAAACTATCTTAAGAAGGGAGAAAACATAAATAGCGACTAATACATAGCGTTATTGGAGCGTTTAAAAGACGAAATCGCGAAAAAGCGGCAACATTTGAAGAAGACGAAAGTGCTGTTTCATCAAGACAATACACCGTGTCACAAATCATTGAAATCGATCGAAATTGCAAGAATTTAGCTTCGGATTGCTTCCGTATCCACCGTACTCTCCAGATCTGCCCCCAGTGATTTATTTTCTGTTCTCAGACCTCAAAAGGATGCTTGCTGGACGGACATTTTGCTCCGGTGAATTAATCGCCAAAATTGAAACCTTGAGGCTAAAGAGAAATCGTATTGTAAAAATGGTATCGAAAAATTGTATGACCGCTATAATGATTGCATCATCCTCGAAGGGAAATATTGAATAATAAAATCAAATTCTATAAACAAAAATTCTATGCTAGCCTACGAACTTTTCACCCCACCTGTTAACCGTTCGCACCAAATTGCACATAAATAATTGAAGATATTTACTTTTATACACATACGAATTGATACTCTGCTTGAAACATTTATTGTTTTATATGAAGAATGTACACAATATTTTCATGGTCTTTTCCCGAAGTCAATGTCTGGAACCAACTCCTTAGATCCCCTCTCTATTTTTGATTTTTTTTATTCTATTTTAAAAGACGAAGCTGGTCACCCTTATATCTCACGACTGCAGCGCTGCGTCTGCGGGACTTCTTCCGTTGGTACCTCATCTTGCCCTTCGAAATTAAAATATGACATTATAATGACATCGGTATGTTTTTGGTAAACTTATAATAACTTATTTAATATTAATCTTTTGTAGGATGGTGAAGACTTATAAAAGAAAGACGGAGAGAGGGAGTTGAAATGAAGAAAGTATGAAAAATGGGATATAAAGTAGCATCAAAAACATTTTCTGTGCCACAAACTACCCTGGAAAGGAAAGTAAAAGCAGCTCGTGAAGCTCTAAACAATACTGCTCCTCCTCCATCGCTTAAAGTACCTTTAGGTCCAAAAAAGCGAATATTTTCGGAAGAAGAGAACGAAATTTGCAATTATATTTTGGATATGGAAAGTCGTCTTTATGAACTTACAACAAAAGATTTAAGGGTATTGGCATACACTTTAGCAGTGAAAAATGGAAAGAAACATATGTTTAATTGTGACAAAGGAGAAGCTGGCAAAGATTGGCTTCAAGAATTTTTAAGCAGGCACCCAGAACTATCTATAAGAAAACCAGAAAGTACTTCAGCTGCTCGTGCTGCTGGGTTTAATAAGCAGGCTGCTGAACAGTTTTTTGACTTCCTTGGTAATGTTTATGATGAACATAAACTTTCACCGAACAGAATTTATAATTGCGATGAAACAGGAATTTCAGTGGTACCTAAAACTCGGTCAAAAATAATTGCACGAAAAGGTATAAAACAAGTTGGAGCCATTACTTCTGCGGATAGAGGAACTACAATAACCTTTGAAATATGTTTCAGTGCTAGTGGCCAATACATGCCTCCGATGATGGTGTACCCAAGAAAGAGGATGGACCCACAGTTAATGTTGAATGCTGCTCCTGGAGCGTGGGGTGTTTGCAGCGATTCAGGATGGATGACAGCTGAGTTATTCTTTGGCTGGTTTTTATATGGTAATTATAGAATTGCTTGATAAATAAAACATATGTTACCCTCCCCATGTTCCCATTGTATCACAATATTAATATTGTGATAAAGCAAAACTGACACAGAAGTCTATTAATTAGAACCAGATAAATATATGAAGGGGTAAAATATTTTTGTGATAAACAATAAACATCTATAGCAAATAATACTAACACTTTGTCAAAATTATTTTAAGTTCCAAATGCTCTCCAGTTTCAACAGTGTTTACTGGTGAGTCCATCGCAATTTTAGAGTCTATGTATTACCCCATAATATGAAAAAGCCTATCATTTTAACTGATTCAAAAAGATGCTTGGAAGCCGTACTGGATAACCCTTTCAAACCCAAATACATATCCCCAATAATATGGAAAATCAAAGAATCCCTTATATATGTCAAGGACAAAACATAGAAATCGTCTTGGCTTGGATTCCGGGTCACACAGGCATTTTAGGCAATGATACCGCGGATTCCTGTGCTAAACAAGCTGGTAATATAGGCTCTCTAGAACATTTTCAATCATTCCTGGGGATCTATGTTCGAGCATGAAACACCAGATGTTTAAAGCATGGAATATTCAGTGGCAGACATTACACAAGGTTAAAGCGAAATTATATGGAAATATACAACCTAACATCGCTATTAAACCCTGGTTTTCCTTGTTTCGGAACGTAGATAAGTGTACGATATCTGTCATATGTTGTATTCGTTTGAACCATGCCTGCACGCCAGTTCATCTGGCAAAAATTAGAGATCGGGATCACTCGCTGTATGAATGTGGTTTGGATAAAGGAATTCTGGACCATATTTTTTGTAATTGTCCAAATCGGCGCGTGTCGGTTATGATATACTCCCCAAGGAGATATCCCGTTCCAACCGTATGCAATTCCTCCTCTCCCTTCTTCACTCCTTTCATTACCCTTATGTCTAAATATATTAACACGAATAAAATTAAGCTGTAATTAATTGTTGCATTCTAGTTACCTGTTCTAGATTTATATTTATATATACCTTATATGTGTATTTAGTTGTTTAGGAACTTAATAATCCCAATGGTGTATTCTCCTTTTGTTGCATTTTAGATATAAATGGGGTTTGGTTGAAATCAAATTCAAATCTTTTATCGTTGTACTATCATTGGAGTTGTTCTTAATGTACATGACACTGGCACAATTGTGGAATTTACCACAGAGGCCAAATAAAAACAAAAAGTAAATGTTCGTAATATAAACGATTAATTGAAAAATGATAATAAAAGATTAAAAAATACTAGTTTCTTTGTATTCACTTATCTAGATATCAAATTTGAACTTTCTAGGTCTGGAACTGGGTTAAAATTTAGGTCTATAGGTCAGTCAGAAACAAAAAAGAAGATTTCTGGACGTTGATATTTAAATAACTGTTTGTAAAATTTGGAACACATATATACATATCTCGTAAGTCTCAATACATGAGCTGAATTTGACATTTTCATGTGAGATAGTTTTTGAGATATGAGGGGGTGAAAAGTGGTTCCAAATGCTTCATGTAGTATATTACACAAGGTACCGCTCGCTCGCCATTTTGTTAACTTGAACTTAGCTTGACACGCGAAAGCACCACAGACACAAAAGTCTATTTAATTAGCAGCAGATAAATTCATCAAAAAATGTTTGCCATAAGCAATAAACCCCTAAAGCAAATAATACTAACACTATAGTTATTTTTTTTAAATATTTCTTTCAAGTTAATAACTTGATATGGACATTGACATACTCGCTTGATTTGTTATTCACTTATTAGTAAGAATAACATTATGACAACACAAATCGAAGGAAAAACAAACAACAAAACTGGAAGATATAGTATATATAATATATTGGACAATTATTCCATTCGATGGTCAATTATTTTTTTAGAAATTCTCAACAATTCACTATCAAACTATCTAGGTTCTGAGTCTAAATTTAACATACAATCGGAAAATATATGGTCATTCACATAACCTGAATGTGCCTAACACAGTAATGCAATATAAATAAAGGAAGGTCCCAAAATTCGTTTGTATTCAAACCATAACAATAATGATTCTTAGTATTCTAGAGATTTAGATAATCCGATGGAGAAAGATGTGGATGAGCCACATAAAACAAGACAATGTGTGAAATAATTCAGTCAAAATCAATGTTATAGACGAAAATTTGAGTTGTAGTTAGCAAATCATAGCCATAGCACAGCTTTAGCTTTTTATACCATTTTTGTATCTAGATGTAGACCGCACTCATTTGATTTACTTCAAAAAACAGACCCCGAAGACAAATTGAAGTTTACCAATAACAATATCAAATCTCACATTTCTGAGCAGAAATTTCTAAGTGTTCTCAGTTTGAAAAATATGTAGTTAGCCACATAAAACCAAACGACACATGACAACGGAGTAGTCCGATGAAGCTGTTAAGACCTTGCTAGATCAATAGCGTAGTCAGATCAAGAGAAAAAAACATGACAAAGGAAATATATAAATCCTGATGAGGAAGACTCAGTATCTTCTGAACTGCTTTTTGAATTTCTCATAGTGATAATCATCGGTTGCCCTTTCACCTTTAGCTTTTTTCACTATTTTATCCACACTGGCATCAATAACATTTGTTTCAACTTTAGGAATATCAATTTTTTCAATTTTCCGTTTTCGTACATCTTTCTCCATGTTAAATCTGTTATGCTGAACAAAGTTAACTGCCATATTTGTCGGTACAAATTGTGACGGACCATCTTTCTTATTCTGTTGCTCCCATAGTAACTTCATCTTAGCTTCTTCCGTTGCCTCAATATTTTTAATTTTGGCATCGATACCCAAATCAACTTCGGGGATGCCGCTGAGCATTTGATTCGATAACATTTCTTCAGACCTGTGTATCGAGGATACCCGTAAATGTTCAGGGAGAGACAGTAGTGCAGCCTCTTCTGGTGAGAAGTACTTCAGTGAATCATTATGATCAGAATCTTTGTTGTCATGATTGTTTCCTTCTGTAAAAGAAATTCAAGACATTATTATTTTTAAATATAACTGTTAAGAACAAGTTAGAATACAGCTTTATATAACGAAAAAAATTGGTTGTCTGTAAGTAGATTCACAGATTATAATAATTTTATGTGATAATGTCATTCGAAAACATTGCTGAAAAATTGCATAACTCTATGAATTGTATTGATTTATTCTAAACCTATAGATTTGTCACAAGACGAGTGCTTACGCCGATCATGCTTGCACACTTGTCTCAGTTGAAAAGTGACAATTAGTCATGCTTTTTCATGCGTACAATGGGCGTTCATTAATTTATAAGAAGTTGTCACATCAGAAACATATTTATAAAGGCCACCTTCATGAAATTTCAAACAACTTGAACTTCTAGTAGATTCAATGAGTGTGAATACACATTTTTTTATGTTAATTTGTCAAGTTATGTGATTTTAAGAGGTAGCATCACCTAATTATTGTTTATCATTACTCCCCACTAATATCTAGGTTGATATATATAATTATTTATTTAGAATTCATATATACTGAAATATTTACCCTTAATTGATTACAGACACAACATATTCTTAAACAAGATTAAACAAATTAATATTTGGTAACTTGGTCATATATTTAATATTTTTTTGTAAAAATTGTCTACTGAATTTACCAAGAGGCTATTTTACACCACAGAAAAATATTGTTTCACATTCGTACCTACTAGAAGTCAAAAAAGGATGAATATGAACAAATTCCAGAACCTAACTTATTTTTCATCATCTGCTTGAAGTAAGAACCTGTGTGTACCATTTATATATTTTTCTAAGGTTGATGTACAACAGTTGTAGCCCTTGAGCCTCTCTTAATATTTTTAAATCTTACATATAATGACAAGAAATGTCTTGAGTCCTAAATCTAGTATTCATCATTACTTTTCCAAAATTTACAACCACCAATATGAACAAAAGATGTGTATGTGAAATTAGAAACAAGATATTTGAAAAAAACACCACTCACAAGACATGATACAACTATATTCAATGTATCATCAGAACAATATGAATATACAACATTAAAAATTTATTAAGCATGGAAGGAATATGTAAATTAAGAAACACATACTTTTATGCACTTTTATAATTACCAGAAAGTTGTTTTTGGAGGAATCTTGGAATATCATTTAGTGGTTTTTATATTTTATTCATAATTTTGTGTTAATTGGGTCTATATTTTGATATAATGGTGGTATGTTATGCAATATATTTCGGATATTGTGTACAAGTGAAGACAACAGAAAATAACTAGTTATACAGCCACCATCTTGTTAATTCATTGAAATGGTCACTAGAGACTTGTAATATCTACTCTGCAATGGCAGTAATAATCTACTAGATTGGTAGCCAAAAACAAAATAAAAAATTACTGGAATAATCTATTACATATTCCCAATATATGTATGTAAATGATCTCTGTGGCACTTACAACACAGTACCTATCTTCATTTGGTGATTCATCTATGTTGCTATTTTAGATTATTCTACCTTATTACACTGAATATTTGTCAAGTTTAAACCGTGTATCTGTCACATTTGATATAGGCGAAATTGAATATATAGGTAAATGCCATACCGAAAAATAAAAATCTATGACATAACGCAAATATCACAGACATATTCAATTAATATTCTCTTTTAAAAATAAGTTACTAACCTTTTCGTTTTGCCAGCTGCTCTTCAATATACTTCATCATTTCTTCGTCTTCATCCCTCTTGTTTGTCTCCGCCGAAAACTGTGTTCCGATCCCAGTATCGTAGGCATCATCCACTTGTTTCACTTTACCACTTTTCAAAGCTTGCATGTTAACCATGCCTCCATTTTTCACTTTGAATGGGTCTTTACAGGTTATCTCTTCGTCAAGCGTGGTCTTTTCACCAGTCGCCAAAGCAATAATGCTTACGCCGTTCGGACGCTCTCGAAGCTTCTGTATCACTTTGGTCTCTTCAAGTTTAGCCAGTATGTGTTCTTCGTCATCAGACTCCTCCTCTTTGACACGTTGTCGAAGGTTTTTCTTCTTTTTAGGTTTAAATTTAATTTCTTCTGCTGCATTCTCTAATTTTGACTGCTCGATATCAGACATGGCTGACAAGGACAACAAACTACAAAGAGGAAGACAATAGGGATGTTAAAAAATAATCGATTTTTAATTAAATCGATTTTTATTTTATTATAATCGATTTTTTAATGTCGATGTTTATTTTCATATTAATCGATTTTTTTAAAATCGATTATATAAATTACACATTTTAGTCGATTTTTATAAACATCTATGCGACGGATGAAAAATACTCAAAATAAGTTCATTATTATTTACAATTGAAGAGTGAGCATAGTGAGATAATATGTTTGTAAAAATTTTAAATGTTTTCTAGCCGCAAAACACTTAAAAGAGGCTGGCGAAAGTATTTTATAACGAAAAAGAATAATACCACAGTAATATGCATGTCCTGTTCGATAGAATGAAAAATTTTGTAGTGAAACTACAAATTTAAAAAGAACATAGAATGAAAACATCCCAATGCCTTACAAGTAACATGAGTTACTATATCTTATAATGATTGTTGTGTGGTTCTTATGACAGCCAAATACCGCTCTCTGTAAAATTAAAACTTTCAATACAACTAAAAAGGTCTGTCATGCGAGTACAACATGTTTACTAAAAATGTCTTATAGTAAACTCGACATCGATAAGTTTACAAAACTATAAATTATTCTTGAAATTATTCAATAAAAAAAATTCTTCAATTTTAATTTTCTCAGTCACACTATGATTAATATGAAAATTTAAAAGAGAACTTCATTGTTTTGAATTTTACAGTTAGAATTAATAATGTTGTCATTTTGTTAGGATGTTTATCATTTCATTTTTATTACGATATAATGTTTAATAGTACTGAAAATGTCTATGGTATTTAGTTTCTATATTCTTTACCTTGAAAGTTTAAAGGAACATTCACTTTTATTTTGTTTTGAACTGGTTATTTTTGATACGTATAATTTTATGTAATTCTTAATCTGATAAATTGTTATTTTAAATCTTTAGGTTTATTATAGGAATATGGAAAGCAAGTCTATTTTTAAATATTATAAAAAATTTTAACAAATCGATTATTATTTAAAAAAAGAAAAATCGATTCCTAATTAATCGATTTTTTTCATTAAACTCACATCCCTAGAAGACAACCACAAACAACGCGCGACGGCTATTGCAAACGACCAACTAGAGGTGTTCGATATTTATCGATATTCAATAAATATTGATATTTAGATATGACAACTCAATTTTTTCTAATGTATCGGTTAAGTGAATGTCGGTATATATATTGACCATCGGATGTTATAATAAGACAATACTTTCTGTTGTTTTTGTTAAAACTTATAGAAAACATTTCTATTGTCTGGATGTGGTCAATGAGGTTGTTATGTATATTATAAAAAGAAATATATTTAAAATTTGAAATAGGTATGTTATTCATGTAATGTCTTTAGAGCTTGTTATACAAGATGAATGTAATATAAGTTTTTTTTATGTACTATTAATAAAAAAACAATAGCACTTATCCTAACACGGGATGCATTTTTTATTCTTTATAGAGGACTTTCATTTTTACTCATTTTAGGTGCTTCTTAGTATTAAATAGTGGATTATGATTTTTTTCGATATATACAAATTACCTATATCTTTGTTTGATGTGTAGCGTGCTGGCCATAAAATTGTCTCTGGCCTTTTTGAAAAACAGCGACATATTCGATGTCAGTTATATATATTTTCCTCGACAATAGAAGTGGATATTAAAAGTTTCGATTGCAAAGTCAGTGTTTGATTTTATCATAATATCACATTGAACACGCCTCAAAAGATGTATCGTTTGTCGATAGGACAGTATGCTATATTATACCAATATAAATATCGATATTTATATCGGATGAACAACCCTAAGACCAAGTTAAAGGGTACAGAGCTGCCCATTAGATAGAAATGAATGTTGCTAGATAGACATAGGAAAAAAAATTCTAGTTTTTGTTCCGTGGGACTTGAAGTTGAGAAATGGCTATATATTTAATAATGTTTAATTATCTATTTAAACATTCGCTAAATCAGTTTTTTTTTTACTATTGGTCGGTCAATATTGATATTTTAACAATAAATATGCTTTAAGAACTTGAATCCAATGGCCTTAATTCAATAACAACAGATGTCTAGTCACTCAGATGATAAGATGTGTCATAAAAATGATAATATTCGACCCTGCCGGCCTGACGACTATAGATATCAACAAATAGTTCGAACTGTTCAAAGTTTGTTCGTCCACCGACCGATGAAGTTCAACAGGAACATTGAAGTGTAAAAATATGGCAAACGTTGTTCTATTACAATCACCACCACCGAAATTTGAAGATTTACAGAAGACAATCTTCAATAAGAATGCTCTAGAGTTCGTAGCTGGTATACACAGGGTATTTGAAGAGAAAATCGAGTTACTTTATGAAAAAAGAAGGCGCCGAACTGTAGAGATTCAAGATTCGCTTGCTTTATTTAAAAAGTCACCAGAAAGGACAGATAAATCATGGACAATAGCTCCGCTGCCGACAAGATTACTGTAAGTATAAAATTAAATCGTATAATAAAAAATATAAAAACATTTTATTATTGGAACATTTAATATTTATTACAAATATCTTTGTATACCAGCCTTACAAGATAACCACATTTAATTTTTATAGCATTATAATTTTTATATTATATAATTAAGTGGTGTATACATCACTCAAATTCAATTTATTTGTTATTATGATATTATCTACACATACTAAATATTTAGACATTTTCAATGTATGTTTATGGGTTCATCTTTCCCATTTAAAATGGCTCTATATAGAGAAAGTCTGGTGAAGTTGTAAACTTCTGGCATACCCACAGATTATAGTCAGTTTGACAAAAAAACTATTCATGTAAGTACCTTGTTACATACATTATAATATAGTACCTGGGCAACAGAGCCTAGCTTGGTTCTTTAATAATACATTTTTAAATTAAAATAAACTGTTAGGTTTGCATTATGAGATTGATTTAAAAAAATATATTTTAAAAATAAATTTCTTCTGCTGTTACTAGGGTTCGAACTGTGGGTACAAAGATTTTCGAAGCAATTGATTTCCATCTGAGCTATTTTTGTTTTGGCAGCATCGTCGATATTTACCTTTCTATTCAAGCTATATCGTTTCATTGAACTCAGTTCAACTCATGAAAACTCAGTTAAAAAAGTTTTCTATGTCATCCCTGAAACTACCTACATACTAAGTTTCAACGAAATAGATGATGCCGTTTCCGAGATCCTGAATATATACAAATATACAGGAATTTCTCGTTTAAAGGTATTAGATATTTATTATAGACCATCATTTTATATTTGGACTGGTTGATTTTCAATATTACCAATTTTTAATAGAGATAATTTGAATTTTATACATTTTTAATGAGGCCTTTGAGCCAGAAGACTGTTATTTAAGATAATATCATTATGCTTTTCCATTAGGTCTACATAGTAATTATATATTTAACAGATGTAGCTTATACACATTAAATAGTGAAATAAAAGCATTATGATAAAAAGATAGATCAAATCCAGATTAAAAATGTTATTCCCACAGAACTGCAAAACCATGTCACAAGAACCTCCTTGTGGTCATCAGGTAGTGTATTTATATGATTTATAAATTTTTTTGGCAGAGTAAGAGGTTATCCCCTTGCCTCCTGATTTATTTAAATATTTTTAGAATATTGAACATGTTTAATTTTATTATAAGATGATGAATTTTATTTTATAAAAATAACCAAACTATAATTTTATTCTGAAAACAAGATTGATTAACATAAACAAATATAATTTAAATTATGATAATTTTGAACAATGCCTTACCTTGGCTAGTCCATCAACGACAATTTGAGTTTCACTCATCAAATGTACCCAAAGGGTTAATGTGAATAGCTTTGTGCTTTTATATATGGGTTCAAAAAATCTTTTTGTAATGTGATGTTGATGGAGCAATTCTCCTTTTAAAATATGAAAAACTGGCCTGTGCCCGCGACTTCGTCTGCGTAGTAATAGTTACTTTGGGCTAACACTAACACGCAGCGGAATCTCTCAAGAGGAAGAAAAATCCCTATTATAAAACATTTTTTATAATACTCCACTCCTATTGGTCTTTGCGTGATGATATATAGCCTTGACCTTATATAACCTTTCCCGGTAAATAAGCTATATAACTCTGAAATAATTTTTCAAATTGGACCAGTAGTTCCTGAGGTTACCCCCTACAACGTCATAATGTCACAAACTCACAAACTTTACCTCTTTATAATATTAGTATAGATTATAGTATAATCTTTAGGTTATATTGAGGAAGTAAGATTGATTTGTTATTTTTTTTTATACTATAGAAGGCAAACGAACAGACGGGTCACCTGATGTTAAGTGATCACCACCGTCCATAGACACTAGCAACACCAAGGGAGTTGCAAGTGTGTTGCCAAACTGTGTTTCAGAGGAAAATGGAGAAAGGGGAATGAGAAAAGGAGAGGGGAGGGGAAGGGAGGTGGGTCTCTGGTGCTCTCACTGACCGAACGAAACTAAACAATGCAAGCACTGTTACTTCACGTCTGATTTCTGTGAGAAGGAGGTGCTTGTGGAAGGGTGATAGTACCTCGGGTGTGCCAACCTATTTATGTTGAAACCAATAATAGCTTCAGCATAGCTCTACCACCTACAACTACCTTATTTTTAAAATGCATACCATATAAATACTATTATAATGAATCAGTGATTTTCATTTGTTTGTAGGAGCTAATTGAAATTACTGGGAACTTCTTTTTTTATGTATTGTATAATATGCAATTGTATGTAGTATTTAACTGTATAAGTAATGCATAGGAAAGGCATCTGTGTTAGATGGTTTTAAATAAACCAGTGTTTATATAAATTCTAATATTTTACTTTCATTTTGCATAAGCAGTCAACGATTTAACCCTTAAATGCATGGGTTTTTGTTTTGAATTTCAAAAGATGATTTTTTATAATATTTGAAGGTGAGTATCTATTTTGAAAATGTTGCGTGTCGACTTTTGTCAATGCAACAATACATCATTTTGCTATTATTAAAATTGTTTTAGACATTAACAAGCCAATTGTAAGTAGGTACATTTTTATTAGTAAATGTAAGAATTGATAAGTGGTATAGAGCAAAGCTATTTTTTTT
>JACEII010000099.1:678574-702303 GCA_014332785.1 Antheraea mylitta
TTTTAATTTTCGGACATCACTATTGTAACATATTCATTTACCCTTTATAATTTGTTTGACATTAAAATCCACTTAACATAGTACTTGAACTAACTATCCAGCAAATGGGTAATCTACTTTGGAACTTTGTGATAAAACCTAACACTTATATAAAAAATCTGTTAATGGTCTTATTTACCGTGAAACCGAAATGCCCTATATAAGCGTAGGATTATAGCGAGTCGCAAACAATCTCCAAGTCCTAAAACCTTGGACTATGCGGGGATGTAGCTGCCATAGTTGGGTCCACCTTCCACCACCTTCTTCTTAGGTTAATTCTACCAGGTTTTTCTGAACGAAACAATAATAAACATTTAGGTTTCTTTACATAAACAAAGCTTCAAAATATTCATATCTTACGAGCCTCTTGTGATGCACGTTCCGGTCCGACTCTTGCACATTTTTCATACTCACAACTCGTATGTGGTCTTCCAATTAGTTGCGATATCACTTAACCATACACTTACATACTTTTTACATTTTATAAATAGAATTCCGTATCCATGACTTCGTATTAACAATAATTTATATATAGCAATAATAGTAACAGAAAATTTTTTTAAAGTATGCGAAATACGAAGAAAACTTATACAATTCAAAACAAAAATAAAAGTTTAAATTTGTCCTCAACAACACGGCCTTAGTTTCTAAGCAAATATATGTATAACGAAGACTTTCAACGGCTTATAACCGTATTACTACCATGTTTAGGGCATCGTAGAGAATACCAATTACCTGATAGGAACAAATACGTGAGTATGGATCGACACTTCTTGAATACCTACTTGAGGCTTGTCATAAGCGTTTGTCATGCACGTGAAGCTCCAGCTACTGGGGGAATGGCGGCCACTATGTTGAACCCTGGATCTGATGGCTCTAATAAAGAGTAAATATCAAAAATCTCTGTTTTTTTTCTCGAACTGATTACGCTATTGGCCTTAATTTTTTGGCCTTTACAGCTTCACCGGACTAATAATCTCTGTTATTTCTCTCGTCATGTTTTAAAGCGTAACTTTTATGGGAGGACTTTACAATTCTGACGTGTAACCTATTTTGCGTGATAAAAGTGGTGGGGATAGACACTGTGTCGGATAGAGTGTTGAAAACATAGGTTCTCGTCCGTCTCACCAAAGCCAAGCAACGTCGTGCGCAGTCAGTGCTTGTATGGGTGACCGCTTGGAAATATTTTTAAATTAAAATAATTCCCCGTTTTACTAACGCTTAAATATTGCGGGGTGGTAGGGTTTTGCGGGGTGGTAGGGTTTTACAGCCCGACTGGGTCGCAACCACCATGTATATGGCGAAAAAGCCCGTAATAGTGATTCGCTTCTACGGGTCGCGTTTCAGGATCAGCCTGTGCATATCCAGCTTATTACAGGCCGGCATGATAGTGGCGACCGGCGATGGACAGTGTGTCAATCGGTGGTCGCTATTATTTTTGGATTGTACTGTGCTTACCATCAGGCATAGTGCAGTCACTTTGCCGTGCTACAATAAAAAAAAAATCTTTTTTTTTAAATTGGATTAACAGTAAACATTTTTCTTTTGAACTACCTAATGAGTCTGAGGGCGAGTTTATGTTTTAGACACCCTTTGCTTATAAAGGAAGTGTAGTTATTACAATAATTATTTAAATATATCTAAATTATAGGGGATGAGCATTTTATTTAAACACATTACACTATTGCAGATCAAAAGCGATTATAAGTAAAGTACTAGAATCAAAATTGAAGGAAATTGAATGCGGTGTTGACGGCTTTATGGTGTATGACACTAGGCTTGTTCCCCACATAAATGAGGTACGTATTTTTTATGTTTTATCTTTGACAACCAATCCTCTAGTAGAGTATGACTGCCACCGTCATGTGGCAATGATATTTATTACAAGATCATATCTTGTGATTATTTCAATGTATAAATAAGATGGTGGTCGTCTTGTTAGAAATTTCCAGGGAGTTTTTTTGGCCGAATCCATGCTCCGTAGTGTTATCTCCTATCCACTTCGCTTGTACACAATAACCAAACTATATTACGTAGAACACCACAAATATTACAAAATATAGAGCAAAATAACACAAGATTATATATAAAATTCCCTGGTAACTTGATACCCCTAGTAACGTGTATGCAATACGTAAAAAAAACTTTTGTATTTATAATATTAGTTAGGATTTTAATACAAAAGTGATTTTATTATTATTTTACTATTTATACTATTCCCGAAGTAATCAAATCTAAATTTACGTGAGTGAAACCATGAGAAAAGCTTGTTTACTATGCTTGAAACAATTCATGGCAAAAGTAGGTCTGAAGCTAATACATTAAAATTAGGTACAAAATTGTATTTTATTAAAAAATAACATTTGTGTCTAAAAATGTTATATTCCGTTTTCATTGAACATTAAGCTAATGAAATCGCCACCGTAATTTTTTTATATGTTTACATTAAAGCAATTAATGAAAAAAACAGGTCTGAAGGTAATATATAAATACAGAATTATTTTTGATGTAAAACATCTATAGACGCTGGTAAACCTGACATGGCGACGCAAAACACGAACTTTACATTTTAACAAAATACTCAAAAACATTTGCAAACATATCTGTATATACATAAGATTCAAATTGTTTTATCGACCATTCGTTATACTAGTGTTACGCGGCACGCGGCAACGACCTAGCGCCCTTTGATAAATGCCGCCAAACACATCGCACCTGCGTCTAGTTGAATTTTTGTATCGAATAAAAATGAATATTTATGTATTAAAATAAATAAACAGTAATTATTGTATGGAACAAATTTGTAATGCTTTATCTTTTCATTATGACACAGCTGATTCTTGTCGTAATCTGTTATTTTATGGATATAACTTATACAAAACAATTTTGATGTTTCACATCTGCCAGACGTCCCGTGACGGCTCAATTATTTAAGAAAAAATACTGTTAATGTCTAAAACATTCACATTCCGTTTCCATTGAATACTAATATAATGTAATTACCGTAATTTTTTTTGTCGTCTCCGACCTTCACAGGCAGATTCTGTATCGTTAGATTGGTTTCAGTAATTATACAAAACAACAATGATTTTCGTGTTAATAAAAAGATTCCCTCAATGCCATTCGACAAGTTCTTTTTAACTTTCAATTCTGATGACATTTAATTGTTTCACGGGATTAGTTGATTTATAGTACGCATAGAAAAGGATTCATCGACGTTCATGGTTTTAATTTCAAGGATAATTTAGTGATGCTAGAATTTTGATTAGTTTTTATAAATGATAAATTTTTTTGCCGCGTTGAGAGGAATTTTTTAGACAGGAGATACAGTTATGCTTTCACGGCATGAGATGCTAGTAAGCGTGGCCTACCGTATTGCGTTTGTGTGGCTTACGTGAGACTAGCTACGCGTAGTATAACGGCCTGTGTACATTACATATTGATATTTTGTATTAAACTTGTGCAGCCCACCACATTTATCTATCTATCTATCCATCTATCTATCTATATAATACCTTTGAACGAGCAATTCTTGTATATTTTTATAATTGTATTTTTTTTTTATTGAAGCACGACATAGTGACTGCACTACGCCTGATGTTAAGCATAGTACAATCCAAAAACATCGGCAACCACCGAGAGACAGATTATCAATCGCCGGTCGCCGCTGTCATGCCGGACATAATGACGAAAGTCACCCGATACTGGATATGCACAGGCTGATCCCGAAACGCGACGCGCAGAAGCAAGTCACTATGACGGGCTTTTTCGCCAAATACATGGTGGTTGCGACCCAGTCAGGCTGTAAAACTCTACCACCCCGCTTTCGCCATTGCCTCGTTTGTTATTCAGCAGGGTGCACCACGTGCAGGTGAGGTTGGCTTGGGTGTCTCGAGTCTTAAGATGTTACGCGACACCCCTTACACCCCACAACATATATTCAGGATCGCGGAAACGGCGTCATCTGTTTACGTGAAACTTAGTATGTAGGTAGTTTCGGGGACGATAAATCTATCTAGCTAGATTTTATTCATTGAAAACTTTTTTATCTGAGTTTTCAGGCAATGAAAAAATATATCTAGAATATAAAGGTAAATTTCGCCGCCGCTGTCAAAACAAAAATAGCTCAGATGGAATTCGGCTGCTTCGAAAATCCGTCTAACCCCAAGTTCGAATTCGATTGACAGCAGAAGAGATAGCTCTTTTAATATTTGTTTTTTTTTTTTTTTTGTGGAAAACTGCTAATTTTGTGAGGCAACCTAATAGTTTAATTTAAAAATCTTTTTTAAAGAACCGAGCTAGGCTCGGTCGCCCAGGTACCATTTGATTATTTCATAAACCATAAAAAAATGTTTATAATTATTGTTCGAGGTTTCAATAGATGTGATTACTAATTTGACTTAGTAAAACCAGTAATAGTTTCTTAGGTAACAGTGTTAGGTTTTACAATAAAGTCCCACAACATGTTACCGATTTGCCGGACTGCAAATTTAAGCGCCATGTCAAGCGGGTGTTAGTGTCAAAAGGATATTATAGAGTGGTTCAGTATATGAACGATAGTGATGTCTGGAATTGACTCCTCTCTGTGCATCCACTATAAGCTGTGTATGATGTATTATATCATTATATATTATATATATGTGTGTAAAAAAATGTACCCGGTCGAGTTTCTTGCCGGTTCTTCTCGATGGCTGGGTTGTCTCCGAACCGGTGGTAGTTTTTGACGTTCATAAGCGCCTTATTAGGGCCTAAACTGAATAAAGAAATTTTGATTTTGGAATAGGTATATAAATTATGAAAATTAATTAATGCGGAATATAATTAATCTAATAATTCAAAAGAGGCCACAGTTTATTTTTTGTCATAGGAGGGAAACGAACTGGGTAACTTGATGTTAATTGATCACCGCCGTCCATAGACACTAGCAACACCAGGGGAGTCGCAAGTGCCAGCCTGTGTTAGAGGGGAGAGAGGAAATGTGCCTCCAGCGCTCTCACTAATCGAACGAAACGCAACAATGCAAGCACTGTTATTTCACGTGGCTCTGTCTGTCGGGTGGTAGTACCCCAGAGGAGCTGACCCGTTCATGCTGAAACCAGTAATTACTTCAGCGTGGCTCTACCACCTAAGAAACCACTTTAAACCATTTATTCTGTTGTTTTGAGTATTCACTTCTGTCCGCAATCCTCATGTCTGCCTCAACTTTTTAAGAACGCTTTATAGGGTTTAACATTTGATTATAATTTCATCTGATATTAAATGGCGATGTGGTCTAAAATAGTAAACAGGTTAAAATTTATCGCTGTCAAGTGGAGTTACTGGAACACACCAACAGTTTGGCAACATATTGTCAGTTTGAGGGTGGTAGCTAGCCAGGTGGACTTAGAAAAATCCGTAGGGCTTAGTGGCGTTTTCTGGTAGCCACCATGCTTGGTATTGATTGAGATGTTTTCTTTCACTAAAAGCTCCGAATCGGTCGCAAGGTTGTAAACCTACGTTGATCGTCGCGATGTCTGGCCACATTATGAATTGAGCTATAATCGTATCATAGATTATGGATGTATCAAATACTTGTAGTGTTAAAATAACGCCGGTCTTTCTCAATATTTGCTAAATAAAATGATGATTAGAATTTAATATTCCTCTCTTTCATTTTGCAAAATAGTAGCTGTGCGCGGTTCTTTAACTCGGTTCTTTAAAAACATTTTGAAATTAAAATAAACTGTTAGGCTTGCCTCACAAAATTAATTTTTTTTACAAAAAATATATATTAAAAAAAGATATTTCTCTTAAAATTATAATAATAACATTATTATTTTTTAATTAAAATAAACTGTTTCGTTTGCCTCACAAAATTAGCATTTTTTACAAAAAAAATTCTTTTGCTGTCATACTGATTCAAACTGGGGTTATACGGATTTTCATAGCAGCCGATTTCCATCTGAGCTACTTTTGTTTTGACAGCGGCGGCGATATTTACCTTTATATTCTAGCTATATTTTTTCATTGCCTGAAAACTCAGTTAAAATGTTTTCCATGAATAAAATCTAACTACATCGATATATCGTCCCCGAAACTATCTACATGCTAATTTTCACGGAAATATATGACACCATTTCCGAGATCCTGAATATAAAAATATAAAATAGTTGTTCGTTTAAAGGTAATAGATATTATGGGAATCTATTTGTTGATGTGAAACATCTATAGGCGCGGGTAAACCTGATTGTTGGCTTGACTAAAAGTGGCGACACAAAACATGATCTTTGCACTATTAACAGAATACTCAAAAACATTTGCAACCCTATTTGTATAGACATAAGATTCAAATTGTTTTCTCGGCCATTCGTTATACTAGTGTTAAACGTCGAAGACCTAGCACCCTTTGATAAATGCCGCCAAACATCGTGCCTGCACCAAGTGCATTTTTTGTATTTGGTATTTAATAAAAAATATTTTTATGTAATAAAATAAATAAACAGTAATTATTTTATAGAACAAATTTGTAATGCTTTATCTTTTCATTATGTCATAACTGATTCCTGTCGCAATCTGTTTTTTTATGCATATAACTTATACAAAACAATTTTGATGATTCACATCTGCCAGGCGTCCGGTGATAGTTTAATTTTTTTTCAGCTATGGAAGAAAAACGGAGCGACGCCGAATCAAATAGGGCGTAAAATTGACTGTGACGTCACACCTCAAGACCTTCTGTTGATCCCCACTGGAGGTGTGACGCTCCAAGGATTGAAACATAATGTGGCTATATCTATATTGTTCATATACTACTGGTTGGCCGGTATAGGGCACTTCTTTTACAGCGGTAACGTTGAAGATTCGGCCACAGCTGAAATATCCAGATATCAGATATGGCAGTGGATTAGATTTTCTGTAAGTTGTCTACGCGTTGTCTATACTAATATTATATAGTGGTAGTTTGTGATGTTGTAGGGGGTAACCTCAGAAACTACTGATCGGATTTGAAAAAAATATTTCAGTGTTATATGGCTCATTTATCGAGGATGGTTATAGGCATATAGCGCTAAGACCAGTACGCGTGGAGCACCAATGAAGAATGTTTCCTTTTTTTTTTCTTCTTGAGAGCTTCCACAATCAGGCATTTGCATGATAGCGTTACCCCAAAGCAATTAATTCACGCACACGAAGTCGCGGGCAGAGGCTAGTCTATACATCTAATAAAAATGTAAATCTAACCTCGCGAATCATTAAAAACTAAGTTTCAAGAATTCGGTATTTTAACTCTACCCTCCCAATACATTCTTGATAACTTAATGTATGTCGGTAAAAACTTTGAAAAACTGAATTTAGTAAAAGACCGGCATAATGTAAATACTAGGAACTAATAAACTGGTCGTCCCATGTTTCAGACTTAGTAAAACCAGTAATAGTTTCTTAGGTAATAGTGTTAGGTTTTACAATAAAGTCCCAAAACATGTTACCGATTTGCCGGACTGTAAATTTAAGCGCCACGTCAAGCGGGTTTTAGTGTCAAAAGGATATTATAGAGTGGATCAGTATGTGAACGATAGTGATGTCTGGAATTGACTCCTCTCTGTGCATCTAATATAAGCTATTGTATGATGTATTGGAAATATATGTAAAAAAAATGTACCAGATCGAGTTGCTTGTCGGTTCTTCTCAATGGCTGGGTTGTTTTCCGAACCGGTGGTAGTTTTTGACGTTCATAAATGCCTTATTAGGGCCTAAACTGAAGAAAGAATTTTTGATTTTGATTTTGAACGTGAAATCTCTTTAACGTTCATAAGCGCCATCTCAGGGTCTAAATTAATTAAGAAGTATTTCTGATTTTGATTCTTATATTCTATTTCAGCCAGTCTTAGAAGACGACCCAGAGAAACGTGTTACCGTCCATCTAATTGAGAAAGTTGCCTCTAATTTCCTGTCCCACGCGCACAAAAATTTGTGCAGATCAAGCGCTGAACGGAAACGTCTTACTGCAGCTAAATACATGAGCCTTGAATTATTCCTTGCGAGGAATCCACCAGAATTCATAACAAGTTACTTAAATGACAATCATAAATTCCGAACGCTCCATAACAAAGATCTTCTTAGTAATCTATGATATTATTCGTCGATGTTGGGATAGGTTGTTGTCAGTATTGATTCACCCATATCTACTGCATATCTCTTATGGCTTACTAGGTGTGATATAAAATATATATTATCTATTTTATATTTTAGATAATGGATATTATCTGAAATATTTCCATATTCGTTACACAAAGGTACTTCTGATGACAACGCTCTATTGTCAAAAACTAACCAAAAACATCTTTTGACAGGTTTTCAATACGCGTCAGTAATATTTGCCATTGTCAATGTATGTTATAATTAGATGTCTTTTCTTTAAAATCCAAAGCAATATAATCTATAAGATATATATATTCCATTTATACTAAATGTGAGGCTGTTACTGAAATTTAAGGCAGATTTTCGAATCAACCTACAATTTGATGATCATTGTTTAATTTGTATGATAAATAAACTATTTTATCTCAAATTATTATTTATTTTGTATTTACGCAGATATTATAGGTAAGGAAGGTGGAGGTATTTTGTAAGAATAGTCAAATTTTAAATCATTTCTGCCTGTACCAGTATAAACACTGTTAATAAATTAGCCAAAGAAAACTCTTAAAAGAGGCTGAATCATGTATTATTTTAATCAAGAGGTTATGGGCTATTTACTAAATTGTAGTTTTTGAATGGTCTTTGTTTTTTTTAACTAATCAAAAATTTTTTAAGGAAACTGTGATGCGACTATATATTAAAATTTGGATTCGATCTACAATTACGTATATTATTGTTTATTCTTATTATAGATATTTAATAAAATTGTTATTTAATAATAAAGTTTCTGGATAATATTTATGGTGTATTATTTTGTGGTATGGCTACAAAAATAAGTTTATCTTAACTCCTAGACTGTCCGAAACCGTAATGGGCTCCGTATAAACGAATCTAGACGGTCACTAAAACTTAAAAAAATATCGATTTTAAGTATTGTGAAACGGGTCAATAAAAATGTATAATACATCTTACTATAATCCAATTGTATTTATGACTCGATTATATAGTGAGCTCGCATCCAAGCACATTTCATTAGACATATTTGACCACCAAGGTATTAAATTAAACAGTAGGTGGTAGAGCCACGCTGAAGCTATTACTGGTTTTAGCATGAATGGGTCGGCTCGTCCGGGATAGTACCACCCTAACAGAAAACCGACGTGAAGTAACAGTGCTTGCATTGTTGCGTTTTGTTCGATCAGTGAGAGTACTGGATTAAGTTGTATATAAAATGTAGGTTTTCAGTCTAGCATACATCTTTTTATTATTGTTAATATATCATTTATCACACTATTTGACTATTGCATTATCCACAAATATAAATAAATAGGCTTTTAGACATGATCAATATGTGTATTTAAAGAAAAATCAGTCAAAAATTATTATTTATTTAATTAACATTTATAATCGTCTCAAAAATAGAATCACTTATATACATAATTTTTACAAGATTATCTTTATCCATAAATAAAACTTAATATACGGAGTTGTCATAGTCGGTGCAACTGACACAATTGATAGTAGAAAACTTAACAAATATAACCTAAGAAAAAATATAAAGCAATAATGTTTCAAACGGACAAGTGACAAATTTTGATTATAGAATTAAATAAAACTGTACCACAATTTAGCGACTTATTGTGTAAATGTGCGACTAATTAGCCCCTGCCCGCGACTTCGTTCGCATGGAATAAAGATATCCTTTATTCCTAACACGCCGGGATAGCTCTCATGAGGAAAAAAAACGATTTTGAAACATTACTGTTCCGCTCCTATTGGTCTTAGCGTGATATATATAGCCTATAACCATTCTCGATTAATGAGCTATATAACACTGAAAGAATTTTTCAAATCGGACCAGTAGTTCCTGAGATTACCCCTACAACGCCACAAACTCACAAACTATACCTCTTTATAATATTAGTATAGATAAAAACATTCTGAAAAATAAAAAAAGAAAGACGCATTTTCATACAACAAAAGTAGATCACAATTTTTCTACTTTTTCATACGGAATAACAAAAAGTTACAGTTTTGGATTATTTGTCATCCAATTGAAACATATATAAACTACAATGTAATATAGTTTTGGGGAATTTAAATACTTGTTAACAGATCCAAAAGACTACACTCTTTTTTAAATATGTACCGAATGCAATAATTTTAGGCCATCTTGGTCAGTTGCAGTATATCACCTTAAAAGAATAACGTAGGAAACGAAATATTATTTTAGATATCACATGGTTAAACCTACTATTAATAATTCTAAAGTGACTTTCATGAAATTGGTTTATATTTTGACATTTACAGTTGTCAACTGTCAAATTTAAACTTCATAAATATACTTAACATGTAGCATAACCAAATATGATTCAGATTATATATAATTACAAATATTTTTTTAAATTATAATTATTTCTTAAATTGTCTATTCTTCTTATAGTGATGACGTCATGCGCGGAGCGCATACTTTCGCCAGTGTCATGTCATAAGACAAGACAGAATTCTGACCTATATTGCAATAAACTATTGTCAATTTTTCTCTAAGCCAGATTATATATATATACTTTGACGTTTACAAATGACATCTGTCAAAAAGATCATTTTCTATTTTATTTTTGGCAATCGATCTTCCAGATTATTACTGCCATTGTCAAGTAATTAATAATATTACAAGTGTCGTGTCATTATTTCATTGACTCCCTTGTTAGAACTTTTCAGGGAGTCAGAAAATGATAATCACTCACATTTAATGTATAGCCTCTTTGATAAAAAGAACATACAATATCGTGACTATAAACCACTATGAAAATAATGATAAAAATATGAAAATAATGGTTCAAACATATAAATTTAACTTGGTAATGGAATCGTTTAGGAATAGAGATGAAGACTTCAGGTCAAATGACAATATCAATATTCTATTACTGATCCCCAGTAAAAATAACAATGTGCTTGGTTAGTGCAGTTTATCCATCAATAAAGGTGGTAATTAGTAAGCTGTTTGGAACAAAATTTACAATAAAAATATATAAAATTGGAATGATATTCATTTATAATGACTTTTATATTTGAATTTTACATTACATAAACAAGTTGTTCCCCCGTCTCAGTATGAATTTTATTACATATTACAATAAATCCATTAAATACAGAAAGGTTAGCTTATATATATTCTCTGTATACAACAATTTTTATGTTAATTTGTTAAACAGTACAAGAGTAGATGTAACTTTCTTGGAGAAGATTTATAGATGTACAGTATACCATAACTCATCACTAGGTGGCGGATAGACAATATTTTATTGTTGTGTTAAATTAACATTGTGATGTATCAATACCAATAGGCTTGTTGGTATAGGAAATAATTTGAAATTTAAACAATTTATTAGTGTTATTAATACATTTTACCTTAGCACTGCAGAATTAAGGATTATTTACACTTTAGTAATATGTGTAGGTGACAAGTGTAGAAGTGATAAGTGTAAGAGTAAAGTGATCATAATCTTCACTATTTTTTTATACAATTACTAGCCTCTGCCCGCGACTTCGTTCGCGTGGAATAGATACACTAACACGCAGCAGTTCTCAAAAGGAAAGACATCCCGATTTTGAAACATTTTTCATCCTTGCTCCGCTCCTATTGGTCTTAGCGTTATGATATATAGCCTATAACCATTCTCGATGAATGATCTATATAACACTGAAAGAATTATTCAAATCGGACCTGTAGTTCCTGAGACTACCCCCTACAACGTCACAAACTCACAAACTTTACCTCTTTATAATATTAGTATAGATAATGTCAGGAATCTGAACTTACCTCCTATATATGTATTAATTAGAGATGGAAAATTATTTTATAAACATGTAACAAAATGCACTTTAAAGTTCCAAATCAACAAGCACCGTGTAAACTTTTCATTAAAACTACACAATAAGAACACATTCACATTTATCACTTACACAATCTCAGTTGTGGAAAAGGTAGTGTCAAATACATTGAATTGTAACTGAGGTATCATAATATTGAGATTGCTACGAGATGTTACATCTTGAGTTCTGTTCACCTCCAACTCGCTGACGGAGAAGAGCACGAGCCAGGTTAGTGTCTCGAGCATGTGGATCAGAGTTTTGCTCTTGCATTGACAGCGCCAAGGCATGAGCCAGTGCCTCATCTTCGGTCTGAAAGAAGTACTATTATTAGTCATCATTTTTCATCCATATTAATATGTTATGAATAATATACCAGTTCATTGTTTAAAGTTCAACACTCTTCAATTCTTTTTAACACATAAAATAATAATATCAAAACAAATACTAATAAACAACAAAGAAAAACGTAGTTAAACATTGTTCTAAAACTTTTAAAAGAATGGGAATGATATTTTAAACGTAAAAAAAATCACATCTAGATTCAATGAACAACATTAAAGGGGAGCTTTCAATATTACTCATTATGTAATTGCTTATTTATGATTACATCAGTTCGTTTTTGCGTAAATTATCTGTTGAGTGTATATCAGTTTCGTTTTTCTCTAGATAATCACGTCAAATATTAAGCACTAGTTTTTTTTATTGATTTAGAACCAGAATCGACTGATGGTTATCCTGTAAAAATATTGCTGACGACTAACCAATCGCGCTGTATATCTAATCAATTTTTTTGTTTCTCAAATAGGGTGTACAGAATTAATAAATAAGGATACACTACAATTGAAAATTATTACACATTCATTAAATTCTTTTATTATTTTTAAACTAGATGGTACCTGCGACATCTTCTGCGTTGTTTATTATCTTTATTATATCTTATTTTATGTACAGACGAAAGAACATAAGCAACATATAAATAATACAAGACATTCTTTTCTCTTTTTAATTTTGTAGCCCACGAACCAATAATCTGATTTTTAATAACTGATATATGATTTTGTACGAAATTTAATTCTCTACAAAACTTATCATTTTTTTCTAGTCCATCATCTTGAAAACTTCTCATACAACTCATATACGTATATCTAGATAGCTTAGCTTAGGTTAACTCAGATAGATCGCGATTTTTGGACAAAAGAGGCGACAGCCCAAGCCGAGATGTGCCGTACACCCTTGAGTTAGTCACCCAAACATCCCAAATCGGCTGAGTGCCTTCAGCGCTCGCCTCAATAGTTCGGTGAAGCTGTAAAGACCTATCCAGGTCAACAACGTTTTCATTTCGAAAAAAAAAAAATAATTTCAAAGTTATTCAAACACGGGTTAAATTTGTCATAATTGCACTTGTTACTTCAAATTCAATCAATGCATGGAATAAATATATGTATATTTCTTATGTACACTCAGTAACATAAATGGAATAACGGATTCTAATACTTGATATCTCGAGTAACCTAGATTTGGCTTTGAAGGGTAAAAAAAAAATTTTTTGTGTATCATCCTTAAATGAACAAGTCCTTAATTGCTATAAATAAACTATCAGTGATTTTGCAGGCAGCTTTTTTCTGTTAATAATTGTACTTCCTTACCATATTTCCTTGAACTTCTGTAAGTGTAGTGACCGATGGTGTTGTGGTGGTATTCTTTGTTATTGCATTATCCACTGCCTTCAGACGGGCCATGGCTGCATCACTGTAATATATAAAGTTTATATTATACAAAGTGGCTCACTCAATTGATTTGACTAGAGAAATACTGATACTATATCCAATGGCACCGATTAATCAAAATTCCAATGCAAAAGTTGTATAGTAATAATGTTTTTGTACTACCACTATTGTATATGTAAATATAAATTTACCGATCCTCCCGTTAAAATAACGGCATCGAACGATCAGTACCAGCCTGTGTCCGTCAGATCACGCCGCCGTGGTCTGGGGGTAAATTTCGCTCTCGCACACCAGATTAGGCCCCCCTCGGCAGCGGCTCAAGCCTAGGTCTGTTCCCTCAGCGTGGAACCCTTGAGTACGCTGCTCGCGCGGTACACTCACACAAAATCTTATATCACTGCGACCACATTACACATATCACCTCCACACACGTGCACGCATACACGCTTTCGCAAGAAAGTGGGAGGATTTTATTTTTTTTTCTCTTATCCAAACTGAAATAGTTTAGAAAATTATCCGATACAGAATATATATAAGAGTTGTTGAGGTATGTATGCTTGGTATACATATATGTTTCAACAACCCATATATAATACTTATGAGCTTATGAACGTCAAAGCTACCACCAGATCAGAAAACAACCCAGTCATCGAGAACAAACGTCAAGAAACTCAATCGAGTTTATATCTTCAGACACTCTATCAGCTTGTAATAGAGCCAAAGACCTCATCCTGAAGACAGGTATAATCATCATACCAGTCTTGGACATTATTGATGATTTCAAATTCCAAGAAATCCATAAGTTCCATATCTCCTCATATACCCTTCACTACATTTTTCTTCAGCATGAATTGATAATTAAGTAAATGTAAATGAATTTATTAATGAAACAATCGAGCATCACGGCTTTTGAAAAGTCTAATTACACCTGTAAATGTGTCATTTCAATTAGAGATACTAACGCGGCTTGTCTTCGTTTCGCGGCCAGTTTACCCTCGCAGGCGTGGTCAGGCCCATGTCGATGTCGGAGGCAGTAATTAAGTGAACACTCACTGCAAACGAGCGGTACCATCTCTTTCGCTTTGCAACCTTTGTAGGAACAACGGTTGGTGAACACCTGTAAGGCAAAATGATCAGAGTTCAATCAATATCTTAATTATGGAAAATATAATTCAAGGACAATAACCATGCATCATAAAACACGTTACGAAACTTTTGCCTTTTAAAACCCCTTCTCCCTTTATTAGGATGTCACAAAATGAATGAACAGGAGGGGTCAATATTTCATCATGAATTGTAAACTGTCTCTTATATATCTATCTACAAATACATATATGTAAAATCTATATTCATATTCACAAATAGGAATAGAATACTATTGTAAAAATATGTATGAAAAAAGGATAATCCAGATCGAGTCTGTTGCCAATTCTTCTTGATGATTCGGATCTTTATCGGAATGGTGGTAGTTTTGACTTCTCAGGGCCTAAATTCAGTAAAATATGATTGATATTTTTTTTTTTTTGATTGTAATAAAAAAATATCAAAAATTGTTTGATAAACTGTAATCAACAGGTATCTTTAGAACTTCCTGACACCTTGTCATAGTAAATGACACCTTCTCCCCCCATATGTGCGAACTTTATGAATGACCTCCATTATCTACCTAAGGAATTTAGATCATGAGAAGGGAACTGTTCAGAAATTAGAAATTTACAGGTGCGAGAGTCCTTGCTGTACATATATGTCGGGTGCCCTTTTGTGAGAATAAAGATGTTTGTTAGGTCATAATTATTTTATCTATACTAATATTATAAAGAGGTAAAGTTTATGAGTTTGTGACGTTGTAGGGGGTAATGTCAGGAACTACTGGTCCAAAATTCATTCAGTGTTATAAAGCCCATTTATCGATTATAGGCTATATATCATCACGCTAAGACCCATTGGAGCGGAGCACCAATGTAGAATGTTTCAAAATCAGGGATTTTTTCCTCTTCAGATCTTCCGCTGCATGTTAGAAATAAAGAATGTCTTTATTCCACGCGAACGAAGTTGCGGGCAGAGGCTAGTATAATATATAGTGTTGATGTGCCACCTATCCTAGTGCCTGAATGTGTCTGACTATCAAAGTATTTCATAAATACAATTCAATATTGTGCTGATGCACATATAAGAAGTATGGCGAAATGCTAATAAAACTAAAGAAATTTATATAACTACAAATATATCAAGAAATAACAAATTACCTTATTACGCCTTTCTCTGGCTGGATCTGAGGTGCACTGATTGTCGATATGAGCTCCGACAGCTACATCTGGAGGTTCCCCTCTTTTTCCTGGAACAGGAGCACCACATAGGGGGCATACCGGCACTTGGACATCACGAGTATTTGGCTCAGGGCACTCATGTTTTGCATATGCAAAATGTTCTGAGCTGGAAATATTTTACAAACTATTTAATAACGTCTCTTTCTAGAGAGTTTTCAGTGTTTATAATCAAGACGATGTGATTTATGAAACACAGCTCTCAAAGTGAATAGTGAAAATAATTAGAAAAAAAAAATACTATTTACTTCCACAATAATACTTTTTTTTAATGTAAAAATATATGACAAACATTTCAACAAACACCTTCAATATAACTTAAGATCTTGTGACAGTAAAATCGCCTTAGATCTAAAATAGTACTTATCGATAGTGATACCATAAGGAAAAAAAAGATCTGTCTAACTAAAATACATAAAGGAACAAAAGTCCAATCGATCTGTAG
Source organism: Antheraea mylitta (assembly GCA_014332785.1). Classification (NCBI taxonomy): domain Eukaryota; kingdom Metazoa; phylum Arthropoda; class Insecta; order Lepidoptera; family Saturniidae; genus Antheraea; species Antheraea mylitta. The sequence goes on from JACEII010000099.1 coordinate 695,101, forward strand.
CTTGTCAATTTATCAAATTACTCCTAATTTGTGTTCAGATTTAAATATATTTTGAGAACAGAAGCTAATAGGCAAACAAAAATTACTAATGGCTGTGTCTTTTCCTCATTCGGAATATATATAAAATTAAATATTACAAAAAAAAAATACAGACATATGTGAAAATTCAAATCTGAAATGTGTTCTCATTTGTATTTTCATATTAACTATATTGTGAATGAGGATATTTAAATTTCAGTATTTATTTTTAGGAATTATTAACATTAGTGAGGTTTTCCTGTGGATTGGCACTCAGAGCAATAATTATATACATTTTATAAAGTATATTAATAAATCAAAGGTATGATGAGCTGCAAAATATCAATGTTACATGTACACAGGCCCTATACTATGCATTGCTAGTCTCACACAAGCTGTACAAGTGCTATATGGCCTTCATGGTTATATAGTATGTCATGACACGAAATTACAATTTTTTTTTTAACTTTATTTTTGGCAATCAACCGTTCAGATTATTACTGCCATTGTCACGTAGTCAATAATATTACAAGCATAGTACGATCATTTCAATATCAAGCGTCGTGTGAATCAACATTCTAACAAGATGGTGGCTCCCTTGTTAGAACCTTCCATGGAGTTTTTGTGGCATCTCAGAATTGCATGATCCGTGGTATTATTTTCCATTCACTTCACTTATGCATAATAAACTAACCATATTACATAAAACACCACCAACTTTATACAATATAGAGTCAAGTAACACAAGATTATGAATAAAATATAAAATCCACTACATGACAGACTGAAATACCGCCAAAAAAAACTCGAAATTACAAATTAATCTCCTGCCAAAAATACTGTTCAATGCGCCTAATGGAGTTTTCACTCCAAAAAGGCCAGGTCTATCAGTCTTTCTCATAATAGTATATTACATATGATGATTAATACATAATGTACTCATTAAATTAGTTGCATTGCTTCAGCCACTAAGCTTTGCATTGTGGATTCAAATCCTATACTGGATAATTATTTTCCATTACTGAAAAATTATTGTTTTTTTTTTTGCTCGAACTGACAACGCTATTGACCTAGCAAGGTCTTAACAGCTTCACAGGACTACTAGCTCAAGGGTGCACTGCACACCGCAGCTTGGCTGTTGCCTGTTGAATGCAAAATCGTGACCTATCTTAGCTATCCTAGCTAACTATTCATATATGTATGAGTTGTTGAAACATATATGTGTACCAAGCATACACGCCTCAAAAATAAATATTGTTCTAATTCTTGATGTATTATGATATACTTTGCATCAGTGTACTCTGTAACTCACTGTAAACATTATAGGATGCCTTTTTTAAAACTAAGAATAAAAAATTTGAATTATGTTTGAATTTTTTTTTAAATTAATAATTTATAGATTATCAAACAATTATAAATATTGTTGCAAGAAAATTTCAATTAAATAAATCAGAAAATACAGTAAGAAGATAAATAATCACTCACCAAAAAACTTCTCTGCATGCACCACATCTCATGGGTAGAAAATCTGTAAAAATATATCCCAAGCTGTATTCTATACTAAATCATGTCAACAATAAAATGTTTGACAAATCCTGGTGCGAAAAATTAACCACAATTATCCAAGACTACAAAATTCAGATTTATGGTCTGTTCCATATATAAAAGAAATGCAGTTCTAAGCAAGACAAAGATGTCGACCTGGAAAATAATGTAGCTCTACTCAAGGGCATGTAATTGCAGTAATAATAATATACGAGATAATCTTAGATATACTAAGATGTATGTATATTAGTATTTAAAACTAACATTTTTTATAATAATATATAATTAAATAATAATTATCAGTGTCTTGTATAAATAGAATCAGTTTAATGTAGCAATTGATAGCATAATCTGTGACCTTCTAAAATATAAGTAAAAGTACCCTCTTTTGACTTTAGGCTGCTATGTTTTTGCAGTTTTAATTGGAATAACTAAAAAAATTTTTATTGTTGTTTGAGAGAAGACCATTACATAGTAATTAAGCTTGGTTAATATTTAAAAAAACAACAAAAAAAAAAGACTGTATTAAATGCAAAAAAACACATTGGCTATTTTTACTATAGATATTCAGAATCAGGATAAAAATGACACTGTTTTATTTTTGAAAGTGTATAAAAATACAACACAATTTACATTTATTTATTAGCAGGGCCAAGACAAACAAATTACACATATAAATAAGAGAATTAGAAACATTGAGCATATATGTTTTTAATATATTAGATTATTCTAGAACTTACCCAACTTATTACAATATTGGTACGAACAATTCTTTCCGATATGAGGAAACTCCATTTCTATTAAATCAAATAAATATATGTTACTCAGTAAGTTATACTTCGATAAACACTGGTGTCTATATGATGATGACGCAAAATTGTTAACACTTTTATAAAGTTGTTATTGCAACACGTATGTTTTTGTTCGTCATTCACAATGAAATCATCACAAGACGAATTTGACAAATAATGAATGACATCAGATAACTGTTGCCGGTTTAGCGACTTTGTCGTTAGATCTAGCGGATTTTGGATACGTTTAAGGACTATTTATTTCAATCTAGCGACTAAAAAAAATTTGCGAATCCTAGCCACTATCTGAATATTGAAGATATATAAATATTTTTGTACTAATTTAAATGTAATTACTGGTAAGAAAATGAATTGCTTTTGTTCCTTTTGGAATGCCCCTACCAGAATGATGTTCGATAACGGCGTTTAATCGATTAGGTGCCTCTGACCCATTAAATGATATCTACATGAGATATCGTTTTCTTTCACTTTCATCTCATTATCACAGCCAAAAGAAAAAAAAACAGTTATGTTTTCGCAATACAAACCTGCTTTTCTTAATTTATTTGTTAAATTGCAGATATCGATATCAAAATCTATTTGTGGGTATAAAAATCCCTTTAAAAAAGAAGACATGCTCAAAAGTTTAATAAAAAAACATAGGCTAGAATGGAAACAGCTGATCCAAGCTTTTGCTCGTTGCAGTGAAATATTCACAATATTGTATTTTAACAACATTTTTTTTATTATGAAAATCATGAAATATTTAGCGACTTCTGGCGGTTTTTTAAATCATGTATTTTTCAAAATCAAGCGACTATTTAATTGATGTTAGAAGACTTTTTCATTTCTTAAACGGCAGCACTAATTCAGATGCAGATTGCCAGCTAGTTATGATTATAGAGCAAAAAATATGGGTGCAATATTTTTGTAATTTGTAACATGCAGCGATTTTAAGATAAGTATTAATATTTTTCTTTAAAATGGATTAAGTTTTCCAATATGATCAACTACTCACAGCAAAATTAGAGAACACCAACGCAAGCTATTACTATAAATGTATGATTTATCAAACTAGAGAATATTTATTATTATTACTTTATAACAAGTAAAATTTAAATAAAGATAACTTCTTTTATAAATTAATAAGTATGCCCTAAAAATAAATATATATTTAGATAAAATATGATGATAATATATAATTTTTACAGTATTAATGTCAAATAGACGGAAAGAGTTTTTCCGGAACATTTAAATAAACGATTGTTTACTTGTTAATTCTTTGGTCATAGGTATAATTTTGTACTGTTTTATATCGATAAAACTGGCAACATTGTATATGTAATAATTGTATATGTTTTATTTTCTGAATTGATTGTGCTATTGGTAGGACTGTTGATATTTTTAAAAATATCGGATTTTCGATATATCGATATTTATGAAAATATCAATATCGGACCTCGATATATTGGAAAAAAAATATCGATATTTCGATATATCGATATATATCGGCTATGTTAAAAAAAATGTAATTCAGCTTAACATTGATTTACAGATTTTAATCCAGTATATTTGCACAGTTTATACCATATATGTTTAAAATATAACAGTACAGTTCTAGGAGCCACTTGCACAAACGTCATTCAATCATATTAATAATCGTCATCATTATTGTTTTATCTAAATAAGATAATTTTGTGTACCAATATTTTTCAGTCCATCAGTTATCAAGTTTTTTAAATAGTGGTATTCTACTAGTTTCACTAGTAAAATAACATTTCGATGTCTGCTGGCTCGAACCCCGGTATGTAATAATGAATTTTACAAAATTCGCGTACACTTACTAATTTCATTTGATAACAGTATCGTCTGACGGTCAAGGAAAACCCCGTGAGAAAATCTGAGCCTGAGAAATGTTCTGGTAGTATTACTATATGTGAGAAAACGTACAATTGTGGTTTTCTCAGAGTTTGAAATTGCCAATACGCCGTGGGCTAGTGTGTTGATTATGTCCATACCTTCTTTCAGGAAAAGGTCTGTAGCTCTGCAGTGGCTCTCTTACAAGCTGATGGTAATGAATATTTTTCAGCAAGAGATTTTTCAAATACTATTTACTTCATATGTTTAGCTGTTTCACTAGGTACTACGATTACTACTAGTCTGCTTCATATTCATTGATCCAAAACGTGGCAGCGTAGACAATAACGGAAGGAATAGGATAAATGCAGGATGCACGAAATGGAAAAAGATGTTCAGGTTATGCGATCCACGAATGCCCTTGAAACTCTCGGGGAAGGCGTCTAAAATTGTTATAAGACAGTCATACTGCATGCATGTGAGTGCTAGGTTACAAAAGAAACGGATGAAAAAAAACTGTACGCGGCAGACCTGCGATTGTTAAGATGTATGGTGTAACTAGAAGTGATAGAATAAAAACGTATCAGGTAAAGTTTGAAAACATCACCAGTGACAGAGAAGTTGAGAAATAATAGGTTAGCATGATACAGGCATGTCATAAAGAGAGATGAAAGACTTATAACTAGAATAGTTTTAAGTATGAAGGTGAATAGATATAAAAGTAGAGGAAACCGAAAAAAGTATGGATAAAATATGTAAAAATAACATATGTAATAGGTGTGAATTCTGAGATTGTATCTGACTGAGGAGACTGGTAAAGAAAAACATAATGTATCGATTCAACCTAGGGAATAAGGCTAAAAAAATGATTATGAATAAAAAAAATATCGACCGCCGATATCCGGCCAGTGTTATGGGCACTCGGCAAAGAACTGCCATCTTCGCCCCAGGTGCGTCAAGTGCCTGGGAGACCACGCCACGAAGGAGTGCGCGCGCACTCCTGGCACTCCCGTTCCTCCCAGCTGTGTGCTCTGCGGTAACGCGGGTCACCCCGCGAATTATCGTGGCTGTCCCCGTGCGCCGCGCACACAGCGTCCCCGTCAGGCCAGGCAGGCGCCCAGGGCGCCTGTAGCCACCGCCCGCCCTGCGCCTCCACCTCTCATGTCCGTGGAGGCCTTCCCGGGCCTGCCGGGCGCCTCCCGGGCCCCGGTAGCGCCCGCGCCCACGACCTCACCACGCTCGCTACCCTCTGTGCCGCGCGCGGCTCAACCCGGGCGGGCCCCTATGGCCCCGTGGGCACCCCGACCTCAGCTTCAGGCTTCTTCTAAGCCTTAGGCGCCGCTGCCACAGGCGGCTTATGCTTCATCATCCTCTCTCTCGGGTAAATTCGACTGGATGAAGCATTTACTCCGTGAACACGACATGAAGGAGGTCCTCGCCTTCTACGCCATCGTCGAGGTAGAAGAGGAGCTAGGTCTCCTCACTGCTCTAGCGCGCTTCCCGGCTATCGGAGCCACCATTCAGTGCATCGCCCGGTCACCCTCTTTTAAATAAGTGTTAAAATTCACGGGTCTTAATAAAGTAAAACCACGCGGTCTATGTCTCTCGTTTTTCAATGCGAGATCCCTTCGGTCACAGCGCGATCTAGTAGCTGACGTTTTGCGCGATAGACAGATTGACGTTTTCCTCATCCAGGAAACGATGTTAAAACCGAGTATGCGTAATCTGAGAATCGCGAATTACTGTATAGTCAGGAACGACCGTGTCACCCGCGGGGGTGGCACGTTAATCTATTTTAGGCGTTCGTTGTACTGCATGCCGTTAGATCCGCCCGCGCTAACCAATATGGAAGTGTCAGTGTGTAAATTAGGTATGACCAGTTACTCGAATATTATTTTAGTTTCCGCGTATTTGCCACCAAACAAAGAATTGCTAAGATCCGATTTGCAGGCGCTACTTAATTTAGGAGATTCAGTTATTATAGCGGGGGACCTCAATAGCGGGAACGTTATCTGGAATAGTCCGTGTACCTCTCGTAACGGGAGAATACTCGACGAACTAGGTAGGGTTCTCGCTTTTGACGTCATAGCCCCTCTGGAACCCACGCACTATCAAGATCATTGCCGACTCACAGTATTAGATATAGCTCTCTTAAAAAATATCACGCTTCCTGTACGACTCATACAAGTAGTACACGAACTTGATTCAGATCATCGCCCGGTTGTTTTACAGTTAGGTCACAATTCAGACTTCACCCCGCCGTCGGTTAGGGTGGCTGATTACGCGAAACTCGTTCAATATTTTAAAGAAAATCCGTCGTCTAGTAGTTTAGACAGGATTCCGGACGTGTTGGTGTCTAAAGCCGACGCGGATTCGGCCATCGATTCCCTGGTTGATTATCTCCAGACCGCCGTCAGGGTGACCTCGAAAGAGGTACAAGCGGCGAACGATCGCCGTTTTATACTGCCTGACGACGTGAGAGCATTGATCACGGAAAAGAACGCCACGACTCGAGCTTACGATGCTTACCCGTCTGTAGAAAATCGCGATCGTTTACGTTTGTTACAACAAACAAACAGACAAACAACAAACAGTCAAGTCTCGTATTTCTGAGATCCGGGGCGACAGGTGGGACAGACTCCTGGAGGGTCTCCAGCCGTCTCACCTGTCGTACTGGACTCTAGCGCGAACTCTGAAATCAGATATGGTCACTCCAATGCCTCCTCTCGACAGAGGCCCCGGGTTGCCTCCCGCGTTCGATAGCATAGATAAAGCGGAATGCCTTGCCGCAAGCTTAGAGAAACAGTGTTCGCCAAACACTGATAACACTGACCCTTCCATCATAGAGTCTATCGAAACAGCCGTAGAGCATGCACTCGCGTCTCCTCCGGCGGATACCCTAACCCCGTTAACGTTTGACGAAGTTTCGGCCGCCATCAAGCGTTTCAAGCCTAGGAAGTCCCCAGGTCCCGATGGGATCAGGAACGAGGTT
>JACEII010000099.1:709219-754687 GCA_014332785.1 Antheraea mylitta
CAATTCACATATAGACAGAGTGCGAAACAAAGCCGCTATGGTCTTGGTTCGCCTCCATCCGTTACTTTGTCATAAGAGTAAGATGTCCCTCAGACACAAGCTCACTTTGTATAAGACCTGTATCCGTCCCGTGATGACATATAGTTGCCCCGTTTTTGCGCATATGTCCAAAGATAACTTTCATAAGCTGCAGGTTCTCCAAAATCGTGTTTTACGTAAAGTGACCGGTGCTCCGTGGTACATTCGGAGAGTCGATCTCCATAGAGACCTAGAGATCCCTTCTATCTGGGTGTACGTAAAATCACTTACGATTAGCTATTTTGAAAAAGCCACGAATCATCCCAATCCGTTAGTGGTATCCGCCGCAAACTATGAACCCGTACCTAACGCTGCGCGTTATAAAAGACGTCCACGATGTATTTTTACCGACCCTCCTGATTTAATCACGTCAGCGAACGATCAGTACCAGCCTGTCCCTCGAAACAGAGCGTGCTCACGCCCACGCCCGCGTAACCACAGATCACGCCGCCGTGGTCTGGGGGTTAATTTCGCTCCCGCACACCCGATTAGGCCTCCCACGGCAGCGGCTGAAGCCTAGGTTCGATCCCTCGGTAGGGAGCCCTTGAGTGCGTTGCTTGCGCGATACGGTGACACACAAAAATACATCACTGCTACAACACTACACGATCACCCCCACACACGTGTACGCCTACACGCTTACACATGAAAGTAGAAGGGTTTACTTTTTTCCCTTATCGAACTGAAAAACTCTTAATTTTTCGATAATAAATATATGGGGGAGTTGTTGAGGCGTTTATGCTTGGTACACATATACGTTTCGACAACTCATACATATATGAATAGTTAGCTAGGTTAACTAAGATAGGTCGCGATTTTGCATGCAACAGGCAACAGCCAGGCCGAGGTGTGCCGTGCACCCTTGAGCTGTTTGCCAGAATGGAATCGGCTGAGTGCCTTAAGCGCTCGCCTTAGTAGTCCGGTGAAGCTGTTAAGACCTTGCTGGGACAATAGCGTAGACATTTCGAAAAAAAAAAAAAAAAAAATTAAAAGAATATTTCTTTTATATAAACTTTGGTATCTACAATAACATACAGTTCTTAACTCCGTTTGTTTTTATGGTTTTTATTCTGTATATTATATAGCTTCCGACTGTTTTTGGGCGACTATTAAAGTAACTTTATTTACTCTAAAATTTTATTGTTTTTTTATTATTCTGTTTTTTATCAGTGAATTTGGTGCCGATTGAAGCAGAAAACAATGCGGGTGCCATGTCATAATTACTGGCTAATGTATCTACGGCATCACTTAAAAAGAAAATTAATAAGACCTTAGATGTCAGTCAAAGTCACAAACGTCACTTTCGCGCTGTACTTTTTCGCTCTGCAGTATAGAGGCTATTAGGGGCCTTTTTTACCAGATTTTTTATTTTAGTAAATAGTTGCCCATTCAGGGAAGCACTACATAAATCTGGGCTTCTTAGAAAAATTGATTATAATAATGAGTAAAATAATTCCGTCAGCCGCTAAGCTGGTCTCAGCAAATACATTTGCGGTCTGTTTTCACTTTCAATAATTCTATAATTAACTTTATATAAAATGCTATCATAAGGAAGTTATTAAAATTATGTTTTTTCTTGTAGAAAGTGACCGCACCTGTTGTGGGCGTAACGAAAGTAAAATACAGTACAAAAAGTGAGGCCACATTTGATACTAAGGTGAGGTTCACAACTATTATAATTATTGAAAAAAATATGTATGTCTTAATTCTTTACGTGGTTTTGAACAAAATTCTTTACGTGGTCTTGAGAATTTTTTATTATTTTTTTAAATTATGTAACCTAACCTTCAGATGTCAAGTGAAATATTATTTTTGTGACTATGAGATTTCGGCAAAATACTTTTCACGCTATTACTAGTCGAGAAAGCTTAGATTTTATGCTCGGAATTCCTATAAAATAATCAAAATAACCTTGGCAGTGATTCTATTTTATATTTCCATATAAACAGATAAATGAGATAAGATTATTCAATGAAATAAAAGATTTAATGTTATACGCTTATAAACAAACACTATTTATACTTAAGAAGCAGAAAAAGGACTATATTTTTAAATGTATTGTAGAACTTTTTGTAATATATGAAGTTTATATTCTTCTATTCAATTTTCTTTCATGAATAAAGTTAATAATGTACTGCAGCTTCTTTCATGAAAAATGCTGTACTGGTAATTAAGTTAATGGTAAGTCAGAAAAAAATACTTTAAAAATGCTTCTTCTTCTTAAATTTATGGCGCCGTGTGTAAGCAATACATAATTCTGCCAATGTCATGTAGATACAGTGTGCGCTGTCTGTGGCAGATAATGTCATGAACGAAGGAAACCGAGTTAAGAAATGTAATACTTTAAAAATGGTTCCTTTATTTCCTATTTTTGACAAAACTGTTGGCAAAACTAAATTTTGATATAACATACATCAATAATAACAAACAACAGATTATCCCTAATGAATTGAAGTGATCGAGGTCTAAGAAGTTTTTTGAACCTTGATTACTTCCACAGAATATGGTTTATATTTTAGGGTTCTTATAAGAAAATTTTAAAGCTTGGCATAAGTCTATGTGAAACCTTATCAAGCTACTATTATTAACAAAGACACAGGCCATATAAAATAGGAAGCCATGAAAAAAATACTCAATTTTATACATGAGTAGTACATCACATCACATCTGTCCTGCTTGGAAATTAAGATATTTTGGAATCCGATCATAGCACCACCTACCGGGTCCAATTGGGATTTTGAAAAAATATTGATTTTTTATGTATTTTAAAACTTTGTTATTAATAATAATAATATTTAATGCAAAAAACTTTTAAAAAAATTTTTTTTCAACTATTTATACACAATTAAAAATTGATAAAAGAAAAAAAAAATCACGTGATTATAAACGCGGCATGATTGGTCACTATAGTTGTGACGTCATAATGTTATAGCTATTTAATAACAGTACAGCGTTTACTGCTATTACATGTGACTAGACAATAATATTGTAAATTTATTGTTAAAAAACGAGTTGTTAGTTGGTTCGGATTAGCTATGTGTGATAAAGGATTTATTAAGGCAAGGTCTAATAATATTCCTGATGTTGATATATTTATGATAACCAATTTTTTAAACATCTTGGGGAACATTTAAAACATTTCGTCAGGAGTTGTTTTTGTAGTATTCCTACACAATGGTACAAAACAAGAACAATAACTTTTGAACTTTGACATTTTCAATATAAAAATGAATATTTAACAATGACAACAAAATTAAATAGATCAAAACACTGTACTTATTATTTCTATATCAATTGCAATGAGTGAAAACTAACATTATGATGTCACTAGCGCTCGGATTTATTCAGGAGCTGTAGGCGTGTCTGTACTGGATACAAAAATTAATCTTTATTATGAAATAACTTTTTTATTATTGCTAAAAAAAATTATTTTGTTATAAAACTTATATATGATCTTTCCATTTATCACAAAAAATTTTTTTTTTCAAAAACCCATTTATGTATTTAAAAAATCCTAAATAAACCCATTCAAACACTCACAAAAGGATAAAGAATTATTATTTTTCTGTTATGAAAGAAGTGTGCTACACTATATCTAATTTCATTTTGGGTAAAATCATGTTTTTGCAGAAAATTTTCATCAAATACACTTGTTATAATTTTTGAAATGTTATACTTTTCTTTTCCAAATTGTTTATGTTGTAGGGAAAATAATATATGTAATAAAACAAAAATATATATATATTTACTACAAAAGTAACTAACATTATGATGCAGTACATTTTGTTTTAAATAAAAAAAAAAAACCACATTTTTCAATAACAGGAAATCTTTTTAGATGGAGCTGAATTTTTTTAATATTTAACCTGTCTAAGGTGCATATATGTATTGGGAGCCAGGCCCTCTCTAAGTTTCAAGTGTTTAACATCTTAGGCTACATTATTTGAAATTAGGTGAGATTATAGTGACATGATAATATTCTTTAATAAAATGTTTTTGTTTAGAATATTAGAAAGAAACGTATATGTTGTTAATTTTAAGTTTTATCTCATCCTGTATAAAAAGTATAATTAATGTTTCAATTTTTAACTTAGCCTTATAAACTCCACAAATTGGATAAAGGCCCAGCTACATCTGCGTCCCTTACCGCTCAAGATGCCCTCAAAATTTATGAAGAGTTGGCTATACTACGGCGAATTGAGACAGCAGCAGGGAATCTATACAAGGAGAAAAATATCCGTGGATTCTGTCACTTATACTCAGGTAACTAATGATTTACCAATCACTTTATACTGGTCTGATTTGAAAAATTCTTCCAATGTTATATAGCCCATTTATCGAGGATGATTAAAGGCTATATATCATCACGCTACAACTAATAGGAACGGAGCACTAATGAAGAATGTTTTTAAAATGGGAGATTTGCTTTGAGAACTTCAGCTGTTTGTTAGCGTTAGCCCAATCTATTCCACGCGGACGAAGTCGCGGATGGAGGCTAGTGTTAAATATTATTTTAGAAGCTTATAATTATTATTGCACTTTCCTTAAGTTGTCTTGAGGTTCTACATAAAATATAATAACTATTTATGCATAAACTTTTATTCTGTGCATCTATGCACAGAGCATTAAAAACTATTGCTTAAGGCTTGTATTGTAAAAGAAAAAGAGTATAAATGAAAAACATCATCTAGCCCTTTTTGATTTAAAAGTACATTAACAATTCAGATAATTTTTAAGACTTAATTCTCAAAATTGTGGATGAATTTTTCAATTACAGGCAATAATAAATTCTAAAAATAACAACTTACATTAAATTATTATAATACAATATGTATTGTTATTTTTCAAAGCTGTGTAATAAATTAAGTATTTTTTAATATTTATGCTGCCAATAATCTGTTGACCAGTGCCTCATGAGGTCTGCATTCGTTTTAAAAATGTTAAATACATATTAAATACTTGCTTTAAAAAGATTTCATACTAAATGCACCGCACTCGCCTGAAGCAAGTTAGCGTTATGCTTTTTTCGCAAGTCTAATCTAACCTAACCAAAGCGAGACAAAAGAACAAGATGGCAAACATTCAGCGAGCGCGGTGCATTTGAAAGGTAACCTTTTTAAAGCAAGTATTCATTGCGTATTTAACTTTTTTGTTATAATTGTTTTAGACGATGCAGGGCTTAAGAATTTTTTTGGTTTTACTATTTGTTTGTATTTTAATCTTAGGGCAAGAAGCTGTGGCAGTAGGTATGCGAGCTGCGATGCGTGACGTAGATACGGCTATAACAGCGTACCGATGCCATGGATGGACTTACCTGATGGGTGCGAGTGTGCTCGGAGTGTTGGCCGAGCTGACGGGTCGCCACTCTGGCGTCTCCCGCGGTAAAGGTGGCTCCATGCATCTATACGCCCGTAACTTCTATGGTGGGAACGGTATCGTCGGGGCTCAGGTTCGATTTCGTTTATTTTTGTAGTTTATTATTTATATTTTCTTATACTACAGTGGATTTTGTATATAACGACGTTGGAGGGACCTCCTTAAAGTCGTAGCTATCTCAGAAAGTCGCTTTGTCCGTAAATTGCTATATCCAAAAGTTGCTATATCCGAAAGTCGCTATAACTGAAAGTGGCTATATCCGAAACTCGCTATGTCAAAAATAGCAGAAAGTTATGTACATTTATTTATTCATCAAACTATATAATTGTGTTATACACGGGTGTTATTGAAAATATGTGTTATAGTGCATAGTTTATACATACACACACAAGTTCACACACTGGAAATTGCAAGGTAATTGACTCGTATTGCAAGGTAATTGACTCGTAACTTCAACTTTGTACATGTAATTTGTTCTACCTACAAACAATGCAAGCATATCTGTTAACTGTAAAAAGATATGAAAGCTTGATAGTTTTATGAAAGAGTGTTTGTTCCATTACTAAATCAGTCGTAATATGCGTATGGAATTTCTAGGAATCTGTTACAAATTATTTATAACAAGTTGCCTATACTCGAAAGAGACATTATATTTGAAGTCGCTATTGCCGAATAAATTTCCTACAAAAGTATGCTTTTAATACAAGGGACAAAGTCTGAAGCCGCTGTAACAGAAAAGTCGTTACAAACAAGGTTTGTTATAAATGAAATTGACCATACTTTGTTTTTTTTTTTTATCTTGGTTATTAAGCTTTAGTCAAAAGTTGACAATTTCTAAATACATATACTCATTTGTGTGGCTCACATGAAGTTAAGCTTTGCTTAGCTCGCACGGTTTTTTAACACAAAGTTTACTCATAAAGTTTCATTAAACATAGAATTATTAAAGTTTGAAGAATCCTTTTTGTTCTCAAATTGACTACACTTTTGACCTAGCAAGGTCTTAACAGCTGCACTGGACTACGGTTTGAAGAATCTTCGATTTTTATGAACTCTACAATTGTGTATGTTTTATTGTGGTCGAATAGTTGAAGGTGCCATATGCTTTTTATATTCTTTCCTTCATAAAATAATATATTGGTAAAATAAACAACTCAGACAAATCCGCGAGTATCAGCTAGTGTTGTTATAATAATGGTCACATAATGCTTATCCCAGACACCATTGGGCGCTGGTGTGGCTTTCGCTCACAAGTATAGAGCCGATGGAGGTGTTTGCTTCGCACTGTATGGTGACGGAGCGGCTAACCAGGGTCAGCTGTACGAAGCCTTGAACATCGCCAAGCTGTGGGACCTGCCTTGCGTTTTCGTCTGCGAGAACAATGGATATGGTGAATGATTACTTTGATTTCTAAACGGGGCCTTGATGGTGGTATTGTATTGATGGTTGTAATTTACAACAAAATGTCGGTCATTTGGTAGGCAGTTTTGTAATTTTCATCTGATTAAGTACGACCCTCAAGCTGTAACATTTGTTACTGACGTTTTATATTTGTGTTATAATAACAGTATATGAAACAAGAATCTATAGTTATGTTCTGACAACTATATATGAATTGATTACCTATAGACCAGTACTGATAGCTATAGTTTTAGTGAGAATCTGTAGGTGTTTGTAGGTAAAGATATTTGTACCGAGCATCTATAAGTGTCTTCTGGGAAGCATATTTTACCAAGTAACTATATGTGTATTCTAGCAAATATATTTGTACTGAGCAACTATAGGTGTATTTTAACAACCATATTTGCGTTGAGCTACTATAGGTATGTTCTGGCGACTAATTTTTTACCAAACAACTATATGTGTATTCTTGAAAATATATTTGTACCAAGCAACTATAGGTGTATTTTGACAACCTCATTTGTGCCGAGCAACTATAGGTGTGTTCTGGCAACTACATTTTTACCAAGCAACTATACTCGTATGTGTATTCCGGCAACAATATTTTTACCGAGCAACTATAACTGTATTCTGGCAACCATATTTGTACCGAACAACTGTAGGTGTGTTCTGGCAACTATATTTTTACTGAGCAACTAAAGGTGTGTTGTGGCAACCTCGACATTCCATCGTGTTATCATTCCTCCATGTAATATCAAGGAAGACAGTGATGAGATACAATAAATGGATATTTATTAAGATAATCTTGAACAGGTATGGGTACCAGTGTAGATAGGTCGTCGGCCAGCACGGATTACTACGCGCGTGGGGACTTTGTGCCCGGAATATGGGTGGACGGTATGGATGTGATCGCCAGCAGGGAGGCCACGAGGTTCGCCATCGACTACTGCACCAGTGGGAAAGGTGAGGATAATGAGAATTACCGATAGCTCCGTTAATTTGTTGATCGAATGCACGAACGAATGAACACTTTAATACACTTTATAGCGACGAGCTTAAAGCCACATGTAATTTTCTTCCAGTTAACCTGCAGTGTTATAGGTTGTGCAAATGAAAAAAAAAAAATTTAACATTGAAGTCGATATATAAATAGGTAGTTGGAAAATAGTTTGAAGGACATCTTACTCCTTTCTTTCTCAACCGTTTTTATTCATTCTTTTTTCTTTAGTAACTATTGACAAGCTTTAGTCCCGTTTTTGCGCATATGCCCAAAGATAACTTTCATAAGCTGCAGGTTCTCCAAAATCGTGTTTTACGTAAAGTGACCGGTGCTCCGTGGTACATTCGGAGAGTCGATCTCCATAGAGACCTAGAGATCCCTTCTATCTGGGCGTACGTAAAATTACTTACGATTAGTTATTTTGAAAAAGCCGCGAATCATCCCAGCCCGTTAGTGGTATCCGCCGCAAACTATGAACCCGTACCTAACGCTGCGCGTTATAAAAGACGTCCGCGACACATTTTTACCGACCCTCCTGATTCAATCACGTCAGCGAACGATCAGTACCAGCCTGTCCCTCGAAACAGAGCGTGTTCACGCCCACGCCCGCGTAACCACAGATCACGCCGCCGTGGTCTGAGGGTTAATTTCGCTCCCGCACACCCGATTAGGCCTCCCACGAAAGCGGCTCAAGCCTAGGTTCGATACCTCGGTAGGGAGCCCTTGAATGCGTTGTTTGCGCGATACGGTGACACACAAATATACATCACCGCTACAACACTACACGATCACCCCCACACACGGGCACGCCTACACGTTTACACATGATAGTGGAACGGTTTATATAGGCGTCTCAACAACTCATACATATATGAATAGTTAGCTAGGTTAGCTAAGATAGGTCGCGAGTTTGCATGTAACAGGCAACAGCGAAGCCGAGGTGTGCCGTGCACCCTTGAGCTAGTTGCCCAAATAAAATCGGCTGAGTGCCTTAAGCGCTCGCCTTAGTGGTCCGGTGAAGCTGTTAAGACCTTGCAAGGTCAGTAGCGTAGTCAGTTCGAGAAAAAAAAGACGAACTTTAGTGTTATTAATAAATTGGAAAAATACTTTTATCTTTATGGACTTGATGTAATTTTGATCTGTGGATAAAAACTCGTATAATTAGAAATACATACATAGGTACTATATAAGTTATTATATATATATATATATATACACCAGACTTCATATATTATTTTATTTTCCACATGGGAAATCTCCGACTTAGCTCACATCAAAGTATGTACTGTAAAAAAAGGATACTTAAATTAAAATATGAAGTAGATTTCAGTTTCAAAGTATATTACCGAGTAACGATTACCTCATCTATACCGACTTTTGTGATAGTCGGAATTTCATAGAAAAAAAAGCTATCGAACGAGAACGTTCCTTACGAACGCTGCTTTGACGATGAGAGATATTAGAGGTAGATGATGCCTACAAAAAAAACACCGACAGCATATATACATTCATATTTATTTTTTTTATTATCAGGGCGGGACAACATCCGCCGTGTCCGTTAGTCGATCCATACAAAAAAAAAAAAAAAAACAGTTGCGGAAAATATGAATACTCTTCTTTTATGTTTAAACCCGTAATTAATTTTATCTTACATTTTTTAACTATCTAAATACATAATTCCAATAAAACACCGGAGCTTATGTTGTTCAAATAAAGAATACGGAGTGAAAGATTCTATTGGTAAATATAAAGATATATAGAATTATGTATTCAAACACGGAAAACCGGTCTTGATAAGTTTTCAAGGCTTTTTTTGTTCGTTTTACTATATTCAAGTCACTCATTAATGTGTTTATATTGTCGATTTTTTTTTAACTTTAGTTTTGGCAACAAATCTTTCACATTATTACTGCCATTGTCGTGTAGTTAATAATATTACAAGCTTAGTGTGTTTATTTCAATACTGGCTAGTCTTCGTTCTTGTGGAATAAATACACTAATATGTAGCAGTTCTGAAAAGGAAAAACATCTCGATTTTGAAACATTTTTCATCTGTGCTCCGCTTCTATTGATCTTAGCGTGATGATATATAGCCTATAACCATTCTCGATGAATGAGCTATATACCACTGAAAGAATTATTCAAATCGGACCTGTAGTTCCTGAGATTACCCCCTACAACATCACAACATCACAACATCACAACATCACAACATCACAAAGTCACAAATTCACACACTTTACCTCTTTATAAGATTAGTATAGATTAAGCGTCGTGTGACCATTTCAACATTCTAACAAGATGGTGGATCCCTTGTTAGAAGAACCTTCCAGGGAGTTTTTGTGGCATCTCAGAATTTAATGCTCCGTGGTATTATTTTACACAAGATTCTGCCCACGACTTCGTCCGCGTAGTAATAGTTACTTTGGGGTAACGCTAACACGCAGCGGAAGCTTTGAAGAGGAAAAAAAATCCCGATTTTGAAACATTTTTCATTGGTGCTCAGCTCCTATTTGTCTTAGAGTGACGATATAAAATAATAATAGCCTATAACCAATCTCGATAAATGAGCTATATAACATTGAATCGGAAAACATTAAATCGGATCAGTAGTTCCTGAGATTACCCCCTACAACAACACAAACTTTACCTCTTTATAATATTAGTATAGATTCACTTCATTTATAGACAATAAACTAATTATATTATGTCAATCAATCTCAGGAACTACTGGTCCGATCTGAAAAATCCTTTCAATGTTATATAGTTTATTTATCGAGAATGGTTATAGGCTATATATCATCACGCTAAAACTAATAGGAGCGGAACACCAATGAAAAATATTTCAAAATCGGGATTTTCTCCCCTTGACAGATCCCGCTGTGTGTTATCGTTAGCCTAAAGTATCTATTGCACGCGAACGAAGTCGCGGGCAGAGGCTAGTAAAATATAAAATTCACTACATGACAGACTAAGATCCCGCTAAAACTCCAACTCTATTATATATATTTCTATATCTTCTATACTTATAATAACAATGTAAATCTAAGTAGTCCGGTGAAGCTATAAAGACCTTGCCAGGTCAATAGCGTTGTCACTTCGAAAACAAAAGTAAATCTAACATGTCTGTACTTTTAGATTTTTATCAAAAGAAAATTATGCAGGTCTATTGGAATAAGTATTAAAATATATTTCAATCATTTTTAGAAATGTATGTCTGTTTATCTGTCTGTCTCTTTTGCCTGAACACGCATCACTGCTAAAGTATTGTAAGTGATTAAAACGTTTTGAAGAAAATTATAAAGCATATCCTCGAGTAACGTTTAGTCTTTGTTTTATTAAAATAGGTTTACTTTATCAAAAGTTATTGCAATAATACATACTTGCCGAATTTACGGCCGATTCGTTCCCGGATCGGTCCTGTCAGTCAGTCACCTACGAAAGTGCCGTCAGAATGCTATTTGTGTCATCTGTTGGAGATGAAAAGGCCTGTATATTGTGATTTGAATGACTGCTTGAGCTAAATATAAGAAAAGAGTACTTGGGGCATCCCCAAGTTGCTTATCGACAATCACTGACGCAAATAGAAAACGAAAAAATGTATGGAGATGACATATTTGAACGCTATATCACGTGATAAAACCGCGTTCAGATATGTCATCTTCATACATTTTTTGTTTTCTATTTGTGTTAGTGATTGTCGATAAGCAACTTGGGTAGGCCCCCTGAGTAGGTAAATAAATGCAGTTCAATTTCTTATAAAAATAGGATATTATATAATGTATACATGATGTCTAGACACAGTAAACGAAAGACTCTTTTTTTTACATTAAGTTCCACATGAACAAAGTCGCATATATAGTTAGTTATTAATATAGTTTACACATATACATATATATATATATATAACCTCAGATTTGATACACAATACTGTATAATGGTGGCTGATTCCTTCTGCAACCGCGCGTGCTCATTGGTTAAATCAAATAGCGCGCGCTTCCCCTCTTCCTGTAACACATTTATTTCCATTTTCAAAATATTCCCACAAAAAAGTTTGCAATCAAATCAAAATATCCTTTATTCAATTTACGCCGTGAGATGGCGCTTATGTAAGTCAATGCTACTACCGGTTCGGAAAATAATCCAGTCATCGACAAGAACCGGCAAGATATGCGATCTGGTTTATCTCTCTATGTAGAATATTTTTACAAAACATAAAACATAAACATAAAACAACGTTGTTATTGGATACAAAGAAAGGAGTGTCATTTCCAGACATCACAATCCTAAGTCCACAAAACCTAGTTAGGTTAATAGCGTTCTATTACCTAAAAAACTGTTCTTGGACTTAGTGAGCCTGAAGCATGGAATGACCAACTTGTTACAGTTTTTAGTACTTAAATTTTGTTGGTATTTTATTTGCTCCAGCATAACTAAGCATATAATTGATATCTATTTTTTTTTATTGAAGCACGACAAAGTGACTGCACTATGCTTGATGGTAAGCATAGTACAATCCAAAAACAGTGGCGACCACCGAGAGACAGATCATCCATCGCCGGTCGCCGCTGTTATGCCGGCCATAATGACGAAAGTCAACCGGTACTGGATATGCACAGGCTGATCCCGAAACGCGACGCGTTGAAGCGAGTCACTATGACGGGCTTTTTCATATGCATGGTGGTTGCGACCCAGTCAGGCTGTAAAACCCTATCACCCCGCTGTCGCCATTGCCTCGTTCGTTGATCAGCAGGGTGCACCACGTGCAGGTGAGGTTGGCTTGAGTGTCTCAAGTCTTAAGATGTTACTCGACACCCCTTACACCCCAAACACCCCTTACACCCTTCGACACCCCTTACACCCCAAGACACCCCGTTGTTTAATTGTCTGGGTAACTGATTGACTGGGTGACTGACGAACAAATCGCTAATCGTTAATCGAGAGAAAAGATGTTACATGCCAAAATAAGTTTAATTTTAATATATGTAGGCCCACTTATGATGGAAATGGAGACGTACCGATACTCGGGACACTCGATGTCCGATCCTGGAACATCGTACCGTACGAGGGACGAGGTCCAGGAGGTACGACAGACCCGTGACCCGATCACATCCTTCAAGGAGAAGATCATCAATAGCCAGCTCGTAACTGCTGATCAGCTAAAGGTATGTATATATTCGAAAATCATCGCTTAGTTTGGGAGGGGGGCATTGTAAGGCAATGTTTTACCTTAAATCAGAATGCCCTACCTTAGAAATACCAAAAACTAACATATTTTTTTTTATGTCATATAGGAAGCCAACGAACGTGCCGGTCACCTATTGTTAAGCGATCACCGCCGTCTATAGACACTAGCAACCCCAGAGGTGTCGCAAGTGCGTTGCCAACCTGTGTTTGGGGGCACGGAGAGAAAGGGGGAGGGGAAGGAAGAGGAGAGGGGAGGGGGAGGGAAGATGGGTCTCCGGCGCTCTCACTGACCGAACGAAACGCAACAATGTAAACAGTGTTACTTCTCGTCGGTTTTCTGTGGGTCGGGTGATGCTACCGCGGACGAGGCGACCCATTCAGGCTGAAACCAATAATAGCTTCAGCGTGGCTCTACCACCTACTATATTATAATTAAATTGTTTGCTCATACTTTGAGATACTAATAATTGTAGCGATAGGAATCTAAACTTATCCGAACATACCGCAGTATGTGACATGCATTTCATATTATACTAATTGTGCTGTGTATGTTTTTGGGGCAGATCAATTATGATATTTTTTCTATTTCCGCCCTACCTGTAACCAATGCTGTCCTACTTCAAATTCGACTCTAGCTACAACCCTTCTGATGTGTCTATGGTCTTCAGTATGTGACGGTTTTTTTATCGTGGCACAACAGAGTGACGATGACGATGACTGTCGATAGATAGTTAGTTTCTTGGTTCTCGCTGTTGTTTATTGATTGTGCTGACCTTTTTTTGATTTCTAACCTTCGTTCATTTTTACTCAGCGTATCAAAAGTGAAAAGGTCGTAAACGACATACAAAAATGTATACAAAATTAAATTTTTATTCAATACTATGTAGAATAGAAGTAATGAGAACTGTCTCAAATGGGAGATGTATTGAAAAAGTGTCCAGCTCTAAGCACTACGTAATAGTTCCAAAACCTACCAAAATAGGCATATGCAAAGGATGTGGTTATTCCGATATAATTTTGTAAATATGAGTTAAAACAACTTCTCTCGGAAAACGTTGAGTGTTTACTGTTATGAAACTTTTTAAATAATTGAACACTAATATGAATCCTGTTATCAACGTAGCGCCACTCTAAGTTACCATTCAAGAGCACGAGTTATTTAACTTAATCCCTTCCTCCCCTTTCCACAACCGAACTACACGCACTGGCCTTCGTAGCCAGTTTTACGGTAAATTTTATCTGGGTAAGAACTAAAAAGTTCGCATCGTCATATCTTTGCCGTACCGTGAAACTGTGGAACAATTTCCCGGCCAATGTGTTCCCTTCTTCCTATAACATGAGGTCCTTCAAGCGTAACGTGAAGAGACACTTACACAGGCCGGTATAACAGCGGCGACCGGCGATGGATAATCTGTCTCTCGGTGGTTGCCGATGTTTTTGGATTGTACTATGCTTACCATCAGGCATAGCACAGTCACTAAGTCGTGCAGCAATAGATTAAAAAAAAATATCATTTCCATACACAGAGACGGTACTCCTCACCTCTGCACCCCGTATTTAATATAAAGTATCGTATGCGGTAAAATTGAAATGAAATAGAAATTGTCTATTGTATGACGCAATCGAAATTTTGGCAAGATAATCTGATGAGGGTGTAAATTGGATATATAGTTATAATTACCAATACATACTATTATAAAGCTGAAGAGTTTGTTTCCTTGAACGCGCAAGCCTCAGGAACTACAGGTCCCATTTGAAAAAAAAAATTTCAGTGTTAGTTTATTTATCGAGGAAGGTGATAGGCTATTTTATTACGCTAAGATAAATAAAAGCAGAACACCAGTGAAAAATGTTATAAATTCGTTTTTTTTTTTATTTCAAGAAAGGTTCCGCTGCGTGTTAGCTTTAGCCCAAAGTAATTATTTCACGCGGACGAATTCGAAAGGAGAAACTAATATATTATAATCGGAATACATAAATTTTCAATTCAATTAAACGATCTGGTAACACTAAAACCCTACGTCAGTTGTTTAGAGTCATTCTTACGTTAGATTCGACCAATTCGAACGTGTCGACATCTACAAAATTCGATAATTTATTGTAAAAAAAACGCAGGAAATCGACGCAAAAGTTCGCAAAGAAGTCGACGAAGCGACGAAACTGTCCAAGAGTGACCCCGAAGTACCGATTGAAGAACTATCCGGTGACATTTACTACAAGAATCTGGAGCCCTTCATTCGCGGCCTTCATCCAGCAGCGCCTCTGAAGCATATCGAAGTCGCTCCACGCCAATAGACCGATTAATCTAAGGTAATAAATTCTATTCCTCTTTATAATATGTTCTTTCGCGTTTCCCCAAACCTACCATATCAAATCGATATTTCTATGATTGTCCTGTTTAAAAATACGTCGATCTTTACATTCGATTAAAATATCGATATATTTACAACATCCTAAAGCAGAAAACTCAATTATATACACGTGTCTTAACTCTATCCAGATACGCCGCAGTCTACATCGATAAATCTCAATCGATTAATTTGATATATCGAGTAAATTTATCGATATATTAAATATCTAATTTGTGGTACAAAACATCGATTACAACTCGATATATCGACTAGTAACATCTATTCATTTCAAAACGATAATGTGTATTGAATATCTCTGTTTTTATTGTCGATTAGTATTGATTTAGTTTTTTAAGAATTCTGTTTATTCACTGTTAGTATTAAAACTATGTACTCTATAGAGAGGGTTTTAGTGCGAGAAAAAAATATGCAATAGATATTTATTTAATAATCTAGAGGTTTTACAATCGACATAATATATCTTGTTATATTGTTTTGGACAATACTAACTCGGTTGTAAACTTTATAATAAAACATATTGTACTCTAAGAAGTACTTTTAAAATGCATGCATTTATAATTAATTTTCATATCATCTAATACGATGTGACATATATTTATCGCATTTAACTTTTATCGATATCGATTCAATGTTTTTTTAATTTAATTAAATTCAATTACACGCCGAAGAACATATTAAGAGGATTGTCACGCTATATTTAGAATAACATTGACGAACAAGTTTATGTGTGAAAAATAAAGATATTATAGTATGTTTGTCGATATTTTTGTTGGACCTTGAAAGAAAAGTTTATGGTAGAAGATTTATATCTATGGCTTGTCCATTTGTTGGAGGAAAATTGTAATATCTATTATTTGTTGTTCGAAATTAGAAATATTAAATTGTAAAACGCCTATCAAAATCGAAAAAAAAAATCGTTTTTTCTATCTTTGCTTTTGAAAAACATTTGAGCATTATTATGTGAACCATAGACAATTTTGCGCACCATAAAAATTTGTTCTGGAATGGGTGCTAAAATGTAAAATTTTCCCTAAAATTGGGGAAAAGTTTTAATACCATAAACATTTTTGGAATTATTTTAAAATGTATTCTATATCGTTAAGTTTGTAGATTTCGAGACGATAAGACATAATCGACGGAGTGTTTGTATTCCTTTCAGTCATCTCCAAACTTCGTATCCTTTTTATGATACGATGTAAAAGAGGTTGACAAATTATTATTAAATCTCATTATAAAGTCGGTTACACACGTCATTTCATAACTGATAATTAAATTCCAGATAAATTTAAGTACGCTAAGATCTGTACAAATTCTAGCGATAATATAACTATCAACGGTCATATATAATCATGATACAAGGCTTGAAATATGTGATATTTAGTGCATTAGCTTTTGACCAAGAAAATCTTCACATACTGGCTAGTTTAAACATCGAGAAATGTGTAATCCTTTGTTATCGAACTAGGCTGTTAAAAAGTTATGAAAAAAATCGTATGATCGTCAGACTATAGTATTAAATTTAATTAGATATGTTAAATATACTTCAGTTCCGAAAAATCAAGTGATTACATAATATACTTGTGCAAAATAATTGCATATGTAAACAATATAACTATGCAGTTACATGTATAGCCGACTTTAGCCTCCGTTTGATTTTATGGCTTGTGACGTAATTAATGTACCTCTAATACCTCTTGAAGCACGTATGTAATAAAAAGTTATTTTTGTGCTAATCGACCTCTTGAGAAATCCGTTACTCCCTCTACCATTGAAGTACAGATAATGACATTTTTAAATATATAAAAAATAGCTACAAATGGCTTGCTACTTTGCTATCTCCACTTGTACGTTATTTATCACTGATTTCCGCAAAAAATAACGCCTAGAAATCACAAGTACGAATAACCTTTTTAGCGTATATTATTGCAGCATAGATGCAAGTATATATATGAACAGACGTACAAACTATGTATAATTTTATATGTAATTAGTCTTTAAACATGTTTTAAAATTTTCGTTGATACTTATGTTGAGAACACAAATCAATTATAAATAATGTTACACGAATTGTTCAATTTTATTTATTTTAAAAATAATTAGACACAGAACTATTTTTACTTGTTTTATTTACCCTTTTTTCACCTAATCCATTGAAATTATATTGCACACTACCTTATTCTAAAATATACTCCACAGATTACGACGATCGACACAATAGTCTTTCGAATCACGGAAACGTGATAGATCGATACTAAGAATAAAACTCATAACTACGTTAATGGGACTAGAGGGTTGTGAAATAATTTTCACAGTTATATCGTGGGTGATAAATCATGAGAAGTTATATTTTAATAACAATAACACAGCCGCAGCGAAGCTGGAAAACGATTAAAAGTGTTTTTAAAGCTTATAATTTTGAGAATAAGGCTCATTATAGGGATCACTGCAATAGTACTCTTTTATCTCTTCTCACGCGTATCTATTGTCCGATATATTTCTGCGAATCGTAAGTTAACGTTATATTTAAAGAGCATTATTTCTTTAGATATAATTGATGTAACGAGTTATTTATCTTATCACCTGTTATGTTTCGTGAAGTCCATACCGCTCTTCGGTTTTACTGAGTTCGTATAATGCTATATAAGGTTTGTACTAGCTGCATAAATGTTTCAAAATAACATTTAAAAATAAAATGCAATTTTCATTTTCAATATTTATTTCTATTCACATATAAATAACATGTTAATTAGTGATAAAAGTAACAACATGATAGCTCAAATCATTGTGCAAATTAATACAATCAGATTGGTTAAAAATCATTTAGTTCTCATCGCCGTAGCTAAATACAATAATAAGTTGTGTATGTGCATATTTGAACAATTTATTTACATAAGAATATAATACTATCATCGTAAATAAAACAATGGAGTATTATTTTTTGATAAATTAATAATAATTAATTTTTCAAGAGCTCACGACCGAAATTATACATTTTCTTTTTGTTTATTTTTTAAATAAAACTTTATTATAAAAGTGGCATTGTATATTTGCAAACCGTGGAATAACTATCCTTGAAGGAATTCAGTGTCAAAATTGGTGAGTGGAAGGCTGGGGAGGTCTTAATGTTGAATTATATCATACTTTTCACGACGTTTGAACTAGGACATGTTAAGACCTAGAACTCCTATTATTATTTTCAATATGAATTCGTTAAAATCACATTGACAATGCTTGATATTTAACAAGATTTTGCTAACAACGTCTCATTAGAGCCCCGTACCAATGATATCACAGTAGCTATGCCTCTGTAAATGTAGTTTTTGTTCCTTTCAAACCAAATGGTCAGAAGAAACGATGACGATAATTGAAGAGGAGCTACAATCGACCAGACTTTAAAGGAGATGATTCCGTAGTGTTGGTGAATCTTCGAAGTAAGTAAAACCACATGAAGTAGGATGATGAATGAAAGGATAATGAAATCTTAAAATACTAAAGGTCTTTTATAAGGGAATGTAAAGGGAAAGGGGGAATGTGATGATTGTTATACTGAATTTAGTTCATTTCAATTATTTACTTAACCGTATTTAAAAAGATAAATATATTATACCTAAAGATTAAATCGTAATCATTCTTATTGTTGATCGAATTCATACCTAACAGTGTATAAGTCAACATATTACTATAATATCTTCCTAATGATACTTTTTTTCATCGTAACTAATATTTTAGATTGGTGTCTGAGGCTGATAGTATTGAGAAGGATCTTGAAGGTATCAAACTGCAAGTGAAGATAAACTCGACTAATCATAGCTAAAATAATTTGAGTAAAAAAATATTAACTGTACCGGTTACGTTACCGGTTATATTTAGTAAATTCTAATCGATAAATAAGTACCAAAGTATGTCAGAAAATATTATTATTAACGATATTTTAATATTCTACTTTCTATTGCTAGAACAATACTGTCGATTAATGCATAAATAAAAAAAACATACGTTTAAAAATATACAGAGAAAAATACTTAAAATACCGGTATCAAGTTACGAATTTTGGTTTTTGTTAGAAGCCTAACACTTAAACTTTATCTACTTTAATAAAACTATTATTAAACTTTATATAATACTCATGGGATTCAATTAAGAAAAACAGTTTTAAAGCTTGAAAATAAATACAAAACCGGTTTTAGAGTTTTGTTAGTACATTAATTCACAATGTGTCTCCTGTCATCTGATGCCGCGTGGAATAATATATCAAGTAAATGTCAGAGAGGTTTCGTCCTAGTTATCACAAACCCAGAGTATGTACATAGTTATCAAGAAAAACTTCATTGTAAAGAATTACACCGTATATTAAGTACTAGTGATCGTTCAGGGGAACAAATCCAATAGCGAGTAATCAAGTTTGAACGTTGTAGAGTATATTTTATTACAGATCATTCCACAAAGAAAATCTTTACTAATATTTTGTGTGATTTTAAGGAGCCGACGGTGTATTTTAAATGGTCTCCGCTGGTAACCCTAAATGTGACATTAACTATAGATAATATTTATGGAGTGTAGAGGTAAGGAGAATCATCTCTATGTATGAAAAATTGTCCGTCAAAATGCGTTAAATTAGGTTGATGCTATAGTAGCAACAATGTTCATTATTGTTCAATTATTTCAACAAGTTTTATAAAAGTAAACATTAAAAAATTACTACGTACTATTTAAAGTGCACAAAAATTCAATCACACTACATGTTTTCCTAACGCAGTTATTTTAGGTTATGTTTAGATTATTTCGGGCTATTTATCATAAACTTAGTCTATGCTAGCGCGATTTAGGAGAGTCTTAGAACTATTATTTAATGCTTAGAGCTGGATACTTTTGAACACGTCCCCATATGAGATATTTCTCCTTAACTCTTTTTTTTATGATATGGCATCTACCTATATAGGTAATGTTGCCAATGTCAAGAGTGTAGTCTTCTTAATATGCAACATGACAAAAAGACAGTGACAGATCCGTGTTAATAACTATTTATGATCTACTCTTTGTTAATAGCTTTATCTGTGCTCTCTAAGTTCTCCTCGGACTCTTCAACGAAACCGCATTGCAGCTCGTACAGTCTGGCGTAGATACCGTTATGAGCGATTAGTTCTTTGTGCGTCCCCTTCTCGGCGACAACGCCTTTGTCTATGACGCAGATAACGTCAGCGTTCTGTATCGTCGCTAAACGGTGGGCTATTATCAAACACGTTCGACCTTGACCTGCCTTGTCGAGCGCTTCTTGTACTATCTGTGGATTTTATTTTATTGTTGGCAACAAATCTTCTAGTTTATAACCGCCCTTATCTAGTAGGCAATAATATTATTATTGTACTGTACAGGCAGGCGACTGTACTTGAATTGTCCTGTATGAACTAAAATCAACAGGAGTTTTTGGCGGGATGTTGGACTGTCGTGTAGTGGTTTTTATATTTTATTCATAATCTTGTGTTATCGGACTTTGTATTTAATAATATTGGTGGCATTTTACGTGATATAATTTGGTTATTGTGCCCAAGTTAAGTGGATGGGAAGTAATACCACGGATCATGGATTCTGAGATGCCACAAAAACTCCCTGGAACCTTCTAACAAGGGAGCCACCATCTAGTTAGAACATTGAAATTATCTCAAGACACTTGTAATATTAATACCTACTCGACTAAGGCAGTAATAATATGGAAGCAATCTTCCAAGCAATATTACTAAAAAAAAATGATTGTATGTAAAGTCGGATTACGGACGATAATTTTACGTGATAACGTTATAAGAAAACATTGATGAATAATTGCATACCTTTATGAATTTAATTGAACTATTCTATATATAGGTAGATGTGTGAGAAATCGAACGCTTATGCTGATCGCGCCTCTTTATCACTTATACCAAGCGCTCAGGCGGAACGTGAAACTGAGTCATGCTTTTTCGTGCGTACAGTCGGCGTTTATCTAATATTATAAAGAGGTAAAGTTTGTGAGTTTGTGACGTTGTGGCGTTGTAAGGGGTAATCTCAGGAACTACTGGTCCGATTTGATAAATTCTTTCAATGTTATATAGCTCATTTATCGAGGACGGTTATAGGCTATATATCATCACGCTAACACTAATAGGATCGGAGCACCAATGAAGAATGTTTAAAAATCGGGGTTTCTATCCCACGCGAACGAAGTCGCGGGCAGAGGCTAGTCGATTTATTAGAAGTTTTCACGTCAAAAAGAATTAGACTGCGATTGTATAGCAAGAGGTTTTGGAGGGATATGGGATTATTTTTTAAACAGACGGATAAGAAAAAAATAATTCGGCAGAGATGCGAAATTTAAATTTAATGTGTGGTGTAAGTAGAATGAATAAAATTAAAAATGAGTATGTTAGAGAAAATTTGAGAACAGCACCAGTTACAGAGAAGGTGAGGAGCAGTAAGTTAGCATGGTACGGGCATATTATGAGAAGAGATGAAAATCATGTAACTAGAAAAGCTTAAACTATGAAGGTAGGTAGATATAGGAGCAAAGGTAGACCGAAAAAATATGGATGAACTTTGTGCAGAATTATATGTGTACCAAAGGTGTGAATACTGAGATGACATTTGATAGACGAGAGTGGAAGAGTAAAACATATGCCGTCCTTACTTTAGTGGGATAAGGGTAAGAAGACGAAGGGTTCTTTTGTGATATTATACCTTTTCACTGTGTGTGTCCAACGCTGAGGTGGCTTCGTCGAGTAAGAGTACACGCGGGTTCCGCACAAGTGCCCGTGCGATCGCGATACGCTGTTTCTGTCCGCCGGACAACTGAGATGCGCGTGCGCCGATACGCGTCTCGTAACCCTACGTCATTATCATACATATTGAAAACCTGATGCCATTTTATAACTGCTTACTCGTTATCAAAAGCTCCGAAAGCGACATAAGATATATGAGTGTGTCTTTCATAGAGAAAAAGTGCAGTTACAAGCTGCGGAGAAAAGGTAGAAATAGTTTAAAAAAAAAAGTCAAAATTCGCTTCTAAAACAAATCACGTGAAGCAGACAAGGAAAAAAGTGGAGGTTTTAAAATTGGTTGATATTCAGCATAATTATACTTCTAGTAGGTAAGAATGTCAACGTATAGTATTTTTTCTATGATGTTTTTTTTGCCAGGTTATACTCTCCTAAAGTATAGTTTTTTGAATCGAACAAATTTACAATAAAATATCAAACGTAACAATGTACATCCAAAATTTATTGCACTTTTTAAAAATAAAAAGGAGCTTAAGAGCTTTTTATTGTATAAAACTGGAAGTAAACATTACTATAACTCCCATCAATGGTGTTTAAGAACGGGATAAATAGGAGTCAGTCAATAGTGCGGAGGCAAGAAAACAGTAATTTCTCCGATATAGTCAATAGTACGGACGCCGGTCAATAGTAACTTTCAGAATATAGTCAATAACACGGACGCAGGTATTGACCTGCTCCTTTATACAACAGATCAATAGTAACTCCTCTGATATAGTTAACAGTATGAATGCAGGTCAATAGTTATTTCCCTGATATATATAATAGAAAAATGATAAATATAACTCACGGAAGGTAAAGCAGCAATAAAGTTGTGTACGTTCGCTTCCTTCGCAGCGTTGACGATCTCTTCTATAGGGACTATACGTGTATTGTCTCCATACGCGATGTTCTCAGCTATCGTGCGGTCGAAAAGCACAGGTTCCTGCGAGACTATACCAAGGTTCCGGCGAAGCGTGTTCAACCGCACATCTCCCGTTATACTGTAGTCGTCTAAATACTGTCTCAAATCGAAACAAAATATCTAATTTAAGCCCAAAGAAGATGCTCGTTAATACTAAAACTACCACAGGTTCGGAGAAACAACCAAGTGGTCGTGAAGAACTGGCAACGAGCTCGATATGGCTTATATTTTCCAAAACAATGTATTACAGTTACAAGCATTATTAGCAGAACTACTAAAAACTAGATGTTTTACATAAAAAAATTGGCGGGTTACACCGACTTTTGGAGTCACCACGGCATGCATCGCCACGCTATATGATTTTG
Organism: Antheraea mylitta; assembly: GCA_014332785.1. Classification (NCBI taxonomy): domain Eukaryota; kingdom Metazoa; phylum Arthropoda; class Insecta; order Lepidoptera; family Saturniidae; genus Antheraea; species Antheraea mylitta. The sequence continues at coordinate 732,706 of JACEII010000099.1, forward strand.
AGTTTTTGTATTTAATGAATATAAATATTTATCAAGCAAACAATCATTTTTTTCTTATTGATGTTAAACATCTATAGTCGGAGGTTAAACCCGATTGTTGGCGTGGTGACGTAAAATACAAATTTTGTACTATTAACGAAATACTTTAACACATTTGTAATTCTATCTCTGTTGTAGTCCCGTGAAGCTGTTAAGACCTTGCTAGGTCAATAGCGCAGTCAGTTCGAGAAAAAACCAAGATTCAAACTAATATGTTGAATTCGTTTTGATTTTAAGTAGTCTATGTCGAATCTCAATGTTGAACAAAGATTTTCTCTACTTTCCCCCCACGCTTATTATTACTTAACGACGTTCTTCCAGTTCCTTGTGATCGGCTCAAGATCATACCACTACTTTGGCGATTTGCTTTTGTATCGCTTGTCTTAATTTGGTCTCTGTTCAATTTCGTAAATGACAAAGCATATTCCAGTAAAGTGTATTAAGGTTGGATGATAATAGAGTACGGGTACTGCTGTTTCTGGTTTAGTAATTAATTCTTACCACAGTTCCTTCATCGGGATCGTAAAGCCTCTGCAGTAATTGTATGAGAGTGGACTTGCCACAGCCGCTGGGGCCAACCAGCGCCACGCGTTTCCCCGCCGGGATTGCCAGGGATAGTCCCCGAAGCACTTCCACCTCCCGCCGAGTCGGATATCGGAACTCTATATTCTTGTATTGGATCTTTCCATTCGCCACCTAACCAATATAATAGGAGCTAATTGTGCCGCCCCATTTCAAAATGAGCAACAAAAACATTTAATCGTTCATATTTTCTATTCTATTTTGAAAACGGTGCTATGCGTTATTCTTTATCATTGCGACCAGTAATAAGCTATTGTGATTGCCCTATATTACTAAGGCTCCCTGCCTGGTCCTATAGTGTTTTAGAATTGCAGACCTTTTATAGTAGAGAGCATCTGTACCTCATTTTCATATTTTACATGTACAATATTTTAAGATCTTGAAAAATAACGTAAATTATTAGGAATGGCTAAAATTGGTTTGAGATCACTTTGAAATGTAACGACTCAATTAATTGAACACCTATTAAGAACCCTTGTGGACCATTATACGTGGAGCAAAAAATATAATATATTCGCATTATGCGTTACACTAATAATGCAGTGTGAATCTGAGTATTCGGTTACAAAAGAGACGGACGAGAGAAGATTAAATGTGGCAGATATGCGAATGTTAAGATGAATGTGTTGTGTAACTAGAGTGCATAAGATTAAGAATGAATATGTTAGAGGAAGTTTAAAAATGGCACCAGTGATAGAGAAGTTGAGGAATATAGAAAATAGGTTAGCAGGGTACGGGTATGTCAGGAGGAGAAATGTAACTATAAAAATTTTAAGTATGAGATGAACGGATATGTGAGTAGAGACAGATCCAAAGAGGCATAGATGCATTGCGTGAATAATGTAAAAATGTATAAAGGTTTGAATACTGAGATGACGTCTGTTAGTGTAGAGTTTAAAAGGAAAACATGACGATCCTATTACAGTGGGCTAAGGGTAAGAAGATGAAGAAATGCGCGTACGTTAATTCACATAGGCGAATTTAATTTGGCGGGGTTTGATGTGACGCGACGTGTGGCTCACGAAAGCTCAAAATTATTTCATCTTATTTGACTGAAAACTTGATTGAATATTTAATGTTATCTATTCTTGATCGACTTTTGAATGGTGATATCTCAAAGAGGATTTTGTTTGTGTGTTCATACATATAAGTATACCGATTGATCGTGTCATTTTATTGGAATGTACTGTGCATCGCAGTTTCACTAAGGTTGGTCACGATCCCAAACCCCTTTAAGGAGGGCACAGAAAACCATTTGGTCTTGGTAGCTGCCATCAGCTTATGCTAAATCTATGGTATATTTGGATGAGGAATCCCTACAACTATTTCTGTCATGTAGGTTTTAAGCGGATTTTGCAGTATTTGGTCAAGTGGCAAAATCAATAGAACATCATTTATTCCATACATCTTTTAAATTTAACTTCAAGACAGAACCAATCTTTTTAAACAGGTTTTCAGAAGTCTAAATATGTCCAGTTTTATTGTGTTTAAAGCAGACAGCATGTGACATACATTACAGACAGTTTGCCGAGGTATATGTTGGTATTTGTTCCTTAGAAGTTTGGGAGAAAACCTAACGCGAAATTAACCTACTGATGGTTGTTTGCATGGCAATCAAGAATGATTACATTTTAACGGTAAAAAGTATAATTGTCGTAAATTTATATAAATATAGTTATTTATACGTACATAATCTTCGGATACACTAGGGGCATGAGTGCTCTGAATGAGAGGTTTACGATCGAGTAACGTCATGACACGGCCGGCGGCGCTAACCGCAGCACCGAAGTTGGGTGCAAACGCCAGCGCTTGCCCCATCATCCACGCACCGAACACCAATGCCTCTGATACCCTGAACATTACCATTTATGACGTCAGTCCATAAAAGCTGCAAAGTCATAGGCCTATTCCATAAGGTGTCTTCCCAAAGGTGTAGACATAATCACCATGTCAGTTCACGACGTATTGGCCAATCTCCGAGAAGTCAATAGTATTACAAGAACATTTCTCAGACTCAGGTTTCGTCACAATGTTTTTTCTTCATCGTCAGACGATAATGTTACTAATTTAAAATAGTAAATGTAGGTGAATTCCGGAAAATGTATTTGTGAGTCTACGGATATCGAATTGCCATTCTGCAGGTGAAACCACTCTACCCGAAGATTTTTTTTTAGTGAAACATCTATAGGCGGAGGGTAAACCTAATTGTAGGCCACTTGTTTTACTAGTGTCACGTGGTCCGTACCGACGATCTAGCGCCCTTTGATAAATCTCTTAATCTGTTTTTTATGCATATAACTTATACAAAACAATTTTAATGTTTCATATACAAAACAATTTTAATGTTTCATATGTGCCAGGCGTCCCGTGACGGTGACGGTCAATTTTTCCTTATCATCACTTGCTAATATTCCAATAACGATAATACTAATCGATTATTAGTTTTTATCTGTAAGCCCTATCACCACGCACCATTGGTACAAGATTGATTGGAAACTGGACGACGTCTTGGTGGTTGCTGTTGTTTTGGATTGCAATATATTTACCCTCAAGTACAGTGCAGTCTGGCTCTTTTCATAATTCTGATCATCCAAATTTACTCATATCTAATTAATAATCAAGAAATAGACGTAAATTTCTTTAAAAGGCCGGCAACACTATTGCGACCACCCTGGTGTTGCCAGTGTCTATCCACGGCGGTGATCATTTTTTTTTTTATTGTAGCACGACAATGTGACTGCACTATGCCTGATGGTAAGCATAGTACAATCCAAGAACAGTGGCGACCACCGCGAGACAGATCATCCATCGTCGGTCGCCACTGTCATGCCGGCCATAATGACGAAAGTCACCCGGTACTGGATATGCACAGGCTGATCCCGAAACGCGACGCGCAGAAGCGAGTCACTATGATGGGCTTTTTCGCCATATACATGGTGGTTGCGACCCAGTCGGGCTGTAAAACCCTACCACCCCGCTTTCGCCATTGCCTCGTTCGTTGATCAGCAGGGTGCACCACGTGCAGGTGAGGTTGGCTTGGGTGTCTCAAGTCTTAAGATGTTACTCGACACCCCTTACCCACCTGTTCGTTTATTCCTATGGTATAAAAGCCAAAAGTAGATACTTAATCTATGACATTACAAGTAGTGTGAATTAAGTACCAATAGTAATATAATTGGTATCTTTAGTAGTTTTCAACTGTATCACAGTTATATTGTGGGAGATTTTGATGAGTTTACCGATACAGGAGGAATGTATTGAATTTGGTAGGTGGTAGAGCCACGCTGAAGCTATTACTGGTTTCAGCATGAATGGGTCAGCTCGTACGGGGCAGTACCACCCGTCTCACAGAAAACCAACGTGAAATAATAGTGCTTGCATTGTTGTGTATCGTTCGGTCAGTGAGAGCGCCGGAGGCCCACCTCGTTTCCCTTCCCCTCCCCCCTTCCCCGTATACAGGCTGGCGATGCACTTGTGATGTCCCTGATATCGCTAGTGTCTATGGACGATGGTGATCACTTAACATCACGTAACCTACCTCTTCGTTTGCCTCCTTTGATATAAAAAAAAATGGGCAAATAATAGGCAACTGACTTGATAACGGATTTGTAATGTATCTCTCGGTTGGCGACGAGCACGCCGCCGTACCACAGCGACAGAGCGTAACCCGCGACGGGGGCGGTCTGACCGAACGCGAACACACATCCTCGCCAACGGAGACTGCTCAGAGCAGTCGCCCGAGTCGCGGCTCCAGCCTCCGCGTATCTCTGCAACACCCCCTCTTCACCGCCTATATACCAATTATAATCCTCAGAGTTTTTGACAGGACCTTAGTCTGTTATTTAATGGGGTTTTATATTTTACTAGCCTCTGCCCGCGACCTCGTTCGCGTGGAATTGTCACTTTGGGCTAATGGTAAGACGCAGCGGAAGCTCTCAAAAGGAAAACATTCCGATTTTGAAACATTCTTCATTGGTGATCCGCTCCTATTGGTCTTAGCGTGATAATATAAAGAATTTTTCAAATCGGACCAGTAGTTCCAGAGATTACCCCCTACAACATCACAAACTCACAAACTTTACCTTTTTATAATCTATAGGTACTATTAATACTATTATTACTATGTTAATTGTTTTTTTTTTGTTTTAATACCATAAAGAGGTAAAGTTTGTGAGGTTGTAGGGGATAATCTCAGGGACTACTGGTCCAATTTGAAAAATTCTTTCAATGTTATATAACCTATTTATTGAGGATGGTTATAGGCTATATTTAATCACGCTAATACCAATAGGAGCGGAGCACCAATGAAGAATATTCCAAAATCGGGGAATTTTTTTCCTTGAGAGCTTCTGCTGCGTGTTAGGGTTAGCCCAAAGCGAACGAAGTCGCGGGCAGAGGCTAGTATTAGTATACATTTCTAATCTTGTGTTATTTCACTCTATATCTTGTAATCGTGTTAGATCATGGAAATGATCACAAGAAACTTTTAATATAAACATTACCTAATCGACGATGGCATTAATAGTATACTAGAATATTCTTTATCAAAAAAAAAAATTGTGCGTCAATCTTTTTGACCGTTAGTAATATAACCTTAAGTTGGAGGTTGCGCGTAATACTGTCAATAGTTTAATCTTTTTTTTTAAGTAAAATTATAACTAAACAAATCTAAACTTGCCTATTATTTAACCCTAAGCCATCTTTATGTATACATGTAACTAAATTTGGATTTTGCAAATGTATATTCAAGAATGATTGGTAAATGCTGTAGTACTAACAGAAAGCCGAAACTGTGCGAATGTTGGTGATTGCCTCTGTCGCTATGGTGGTAGCTCTATCAGATGCCTCGCGGACCAGCGCGAGACCAGAAGACAAGACACGGCCCTCCAGCACCACCGCACCAATCACCATGGGCACTGACACCAACGAGACTAGGGTCATCTGCCACGTGAAGTACATTGATAGTGCGATGCCGATCACTATGGTCGCTGACGCTTGCATCAATGCACCTATCCGTGTCCCTGTCGCCTGGCAAACGATTACAGTACTACATTAGGCAATTGCCCACGATCTGCTTCTAATCTCTAATTATGAGCCTGAGCCTTAAGTGAATTAGATCGTGCTAGGGTTCATTTTAAGTAGCCTAGGTTTATTTTAAGAATCTGTAGGTTTACTCCGGCAGCTATACTTAAGAATTAATATCCTTTTAGGTTTAATATGTCAACCATCTTGGAATACACCATTATTTGATAATTGCGTCTTTACATTTCCAAATGCAAACATATTCGTCCATATAACATTTTTTTAAGACTTCTGGTTGTTATACACCGAGAACGAAATTAAAATGTTGACTTTAATAACGTTTTTATAATCTTCATATTTTCATGTATAAACATTTGAAACTCTTGAAAAATAACGTAAAATATTAGGAAGAGCTAAAATTGGATTTCTTTTTCTCGAACTGACGCTATTGACCTTACAAGGTTTTAACAGCTCCACTGGACTACAATTGGATTTAGCTCATTTGGAGCTCATTTGTAACAACTTATTTGGTAAAATTGTGGCCATGGTTTGGACAACGCATACAGTAGGAACAGAGAATAAACAAGCAAATGCCTTTTGACGATGGTGTAAAGGATAATAAAACGGTAATCTGATGATGATCATAATGTCTTCGGTAATGTATACGTTATTAATAAACCCTGTTATTTTCGGAAATGGCAGTAAATGTGGCTCGTAATGTCAAATTTTGTTTTAAAGGAACGGTTACAAAGCGCACAGTGTAATCGTTCAAAAGATCTTTGGGCGTAAAAATGGGAAGGCTTAGGACGGTTCTTTTTCAATTCTTTAGTTTATTAATGCTTCTACTGCCTTTTTAACACAGTCGTGCAATTCTGATCTCTGTTATGCATTTGATGAAGAACAGAATATTAATTATGAGATGAAAAGTAAAAATACAGATGCAGAAGTGTAAGTGCCAACGAGCGAAAGTAAAAGATAGAGTACTAATAATTAAGAGTAATTTGTTCGATGTAATGAATGGACTTTTCATCCTTTAGGCACAATAGTGACCTACAGAATAGAATTACCGTTTAATTAAGGTTTTATTGATTATTTTTCTAAAGTATAACACAAATGTGATCTTTGCTGTCAGGTAAATATAAAAATCAAGTTGTAATGTTTCAATTAGTTTGTGAGGTGTTTAAACTTACACCTTGAACTGCAGCGGCATCAGCTGCGAGCCTCGCACAAAGAGCACCGACTCCATTCTTAGGATTATCGAACCAACCGATCTCTTGAGCCAACATGGCCCTGAACGCTGCAACCCTTAGGAAATCATAAGTCTTTTTAAGTTCCTTTGTGCTTACATTGGGATATGTTTTCTGTTTTCTTTCCTTTCGTCTTCCTTTTTATCCTTCATTTTTTTATCTACCAATCTTCTTATAAATTACTACTGCCATTGTCGAATAGATAATGATTTCTACCAAATGATTATTGCCTTTGTTGATTATTGATTGTTGATTGATTACAAGTTTCTTGTGATCATTTCAATGTTCTAACAAGATGGTGGACCCCATGTTACAAGTTTCCAGGGAGTTTTTGTGGTGAGTCAGAATCCATGCTCCATACTATTATTTCCCATAAACTTCACTTGTGCATAGTAATCAAACTATATAACGTAAAATACCACTAATATTACAAAGTACAGAGCCAAATAACATAATATTGTAAATAAAATATAGAATCCAATCTTTCGGAAACAATACTCTTTTCCGTATGACAGGTAACCTATGTTCTTTCCTGTAGCACTGATAGCGTGTATATAAATTTTCAAAATGATCGGTTTAATAGATAAAGCGTAACTTAAATAAGAATTACAACTTTGGGAACTATTATTTAAATGTGCTGTTATTGTACAGAATTATATATTTAAACATCTTTCAACCTCGTTAATGAACGAATTATGACGTTCATTGTATGGATTGCTCGCTCTTGACTGGTGCTTTCCTAGAGTTAATTTAGATTAGACCTTTCGGGAATATTGCCTTTTTCTTGATAAAACCTTATGCCATTCTCTATACCCCTGTTATATATACAAAATTTTGTAATGGCAACAAGCAAACTGACAATCGTGCTTATAAGTTAAGATACTGATACCTACCTCAGTCTAGCTGTCAGACGCACTCCGGTTAAATTGAAGATATATATTTGAAAAAATATCCCGACTCCAGTGAGGACTCCCACCAGTATAAACAGGAATGCTATCGTATTCGTTTCATTTCGAATCCAATTGTCATTTGGATTCTCCAGTAACTACAAACAAACGAATAATATTTTCTTTGTCTTGATACATAAATAAAATGATAAAAGTCAACTATTTTAAAAGTTATATTTCTTTGGGAAAATTGGGAAAAATGATGAGAGTGAATTTTTACGATAGGCACGCACACCGACACCTAAACACGACACTATGAAGTTGGTTGGTAATCGTCTGTAAAGTTTTGTCACACTGATAACATATTCAAGGTAATTATCCAAATATATATCAATCTACAACACGTGTTTTCAATGGAGATAAAAAGTGAGTGATTTAAATTAAAAAAAAAAACAGTATTTTTTTTTGGTATGGCATTTTATTAAATATTATGTTTTTTAGCAAATTTGTAGGCATTTTTATTTATTTATTTAAGGACAGCTAGTGACTAATATACCACATATGAATCGACACTACTTATGAACAATCTATAAGCACATTGGCCTTTAAAAGCCACAGCATGCACTATGTGGTAGACAAATTGAAATCTAAACACTATAAAGATAAACACAGTATCAAATAAAAAGCAGTCAACGCCAATGCATCTATCATCTAAATTGAAATTCAATATTTTGTCTACTATTGATTTCCCGTTATCATCCCCATTTTCCAATTATTTAGGCATTCAAATGCGATTTTAATATCTTAAAATAAATAATTGATCGAAAATTTTCAGTTAAATGCCTGCGATCGAAAAAAAAGTTCACTGGATGATGATTTCTATTGGACATTGAGGATTCTAAAGCGAAAACTTCTTTGGGCACTTACTTTGGATGAACAATAATCATGAAACTCGCACTATCCATGATGTATACTGTGTATCTAATCTAATCTGATACTTTTAAACGAGCAATTCTTGTATATTTTTATATTTGTGTATATTCAGGATCTCGGAAACGGCGTCATCTATTTCCGTGAAACTTAGTATGTAGGTAGTTTCGGGGACGATAAAACGATCTAGCTAGATTTTATTCATAGAAGACATTTTTAACTGAGATTTCAGGCAATTAAAAAATATACCTAGAATATAAAAGTAAATTTAGCCGGCGCTGTCAAAACAAAAATAGCTCAGGTGGAAGTTGGTTGCTTCGAAAATCCGTGTAACCCCAGTTCGAATCCGAGTGTATATAATTTTTTTTGTAAAACAATGATTATTTTGTAACAAACCTAACAATTTATTCTAATTAAATAACTAATATTATTATTATAATTATATGAGAGAAAACTTTTTTTAATTAAAAAAATGTTAATTTTCGGAGGCAAACCTAACAGTTAATTTAAAAATCCTTTTTAAAGAACCGAGCTAGGCTCGGTCGCCCAGGTACTATGTATATAAATATACATCCGTGCATTATTACTATAAATTATATGTAATTAATTTACAAATTATGAAATTTAAATAATTCACAGTACAATTAATTTATTAATTCAAAACAAAACACAGATACTCTATTGGTGCTTCAACTCCTGTCGGCAATTGTTACGACAGTCTCGTTTTTTTACCTCTATTACAAACGCACATTTCAATCGTATGTATATGCATTAACTTATCTACTTACCCCATACGTTTCACCAAAGAGAATCGCGAACATAGGAAATGACGAGCCCACACAGATCGCTGCGATGATACCGAACAGCATCAGCCATTTCTCCGGCTCGCACATCTTCAATATCTGCCACGTCGAGGGTTTTAACTCGTGTTCCTTCTTGTCCTCCATCACTACGCTGTCCTCAGACGTCGAATCTTCTAGAGTCGCTGTACTCTTTATAGAATCGACTGAAGCCAACTTGACTAGTTTCGGTCTGCGTACCCTCGCATCTGGATTAGAAAGACCAATATTATGCGTAATCTATACATATAATAAATGGGATCAGCCACATTCCATAATCAGGCATTGGATTGGAATCCCCAAGGCAGGCGGAAACGTGGTCCATTTAGACAGACATGTTGAAGGTTTGTGCTCGTAGAGTCAACGAAGATTGGGCTTATTTGAAATGAGGTGAAGCATTAAGCTATCAACAGATCGAGATGAAAAGCATCCGTCCTTCAAGGTCCGTCCTTAGCCCCAATAGTTTGGGGAGATCCTAAGAGAATAGAGATATATATAATAGGAATGTAAATATGTGTCTGTACTTTAAAGTTTTAGCGAAAAAAATTATTGCCGATGTCCAGGAATAAGTAACAAAAGATATTTCAAACAATTTTATAAATGGCTGTCCATCGGTTTATATGGACACGCAACACTGCCAAAATACTACGTTCATGATAAAAGCTATCCAAGAAAATCATAAAGCATTCCTCGAGTAACATTTACGCTCTGTTTCATAAAATCGTTTAACTCTGTCAAAAGTCATTATAATTTTAATGATGACGCAATCTAAGTACGAGAGAAAGGTACGATAAAGGTACGATACTGGTAGATAAGTAAATGGACTAAGTGGTTTTATTAATCACAGTTTTTTATGTAGGGTTCCATGTGGACAAAGACGCGGGCACAGCTAGTTATAACTAATATTATAAATGTTTGTAGGTGGAAGAGTCACGCTGAAGTTATTACTCATTACATGAATTGGTCGGCTCGCTCGGGGTAGTATCACCCGACCCACAGAAACACCGATGTAAAGTAACAGTGCTTACATCGTTGCGTTTTGTTCCGTGAGTGAGAGTGCCGGAGGACCACCTCCCCTCCTCTCCCCCTCCACATCCAGCCATTCCCCCAAACATAGGCTGGCAACGCACTTGCGACTCCCTTAGTGTTGCTAGTGTCTATGGACGGCGGTGATTACTTAACATCAGGTGACCCGTCTGTTCGTTTGCGTCCTATGATATACAAAATATGGTTGTGTTTGCTTGTATATTAGTCATGTTATCACATCTTAATTACACAAGCTATAATCGTGAAATTATGCTAACATGTTGTTTCTCGTCTCCAGTTACATAATATTTATGTGAAGTCAGTAGTTCAGCAACCGATCAGCTTTCTTTATTGCTGATAGTAGATAGATTCCAAATTTCAACGATTTAATTTAGGCCAGTTTTTTACTCCATTAGTTTAGGTGTTAGACCTAAATTATATTATATTATTTCCTTATTTCATGGTAAATGACTACGTGGTCTAAGATGGTAAGCATGTTAGACCTAGAGGCACTGGTTCCTAGGGCAACTGCCGGAATCCACTCATAACTACCTGGTGACAGATTTCCAACTTGAGGGTGGAAGCTAACCAAGCAAACTTAGAAAAAACACTGCCGCTATGACTTTTTTTATACTACAGTAGCATACTCTAACTTGAGTTCAACCGGGAAGTTCGAGGTAAGGTGTATAACGCTGTAGTATGCCCTGATTACTAGGAAAAGAATAGCACAAATATTTTTTTGAAGTAAAAGTTCTTTAGGTGCGACTGGGAGGTAACTGGACGACAATGCAACGGAAGTCCGTTACGGCAATATGACATCACGTTTCTGTATCATCCGGTTAGGTAATAATTAAACATAGCCAAAAGTTCTATTAAATCATAATCAATTTAATTCGTTACTTATTATAGTTATCTACACGTACTTTTCTATATTTTATTTACTCTATAACAAAGAATTGCTAATAGTATTTCCTGTGTTAATAAGTTCCAAATTAACTGATAGATGGCACTACAGATAACGAAGCTTTGATTTGTTACTTATGTTGAAACCCGATGGCAGAACAGTCCCGCGTCTCTATATACAAAACTCATTCTATCGTATGATTTTTAGTATTAATCAATTTAATCCTTTTTTTTTTAATATTGTATTGATTTGTGTAAAACTATTTATTGTCAAAATCCAAAATATATAAAAAGTTTCGCTTCATACGCGTATGACGCTTACACGCACTGTTATGTTTTGCAGATTTTAAAGATGAAAAGGAAAATGTATTTGTCCTTTACCTAATTCACACGCAAATAGGCTTACTATTGCATAATTTTTTTGTCAGAATAATTGTCAATATTATTACTATAATACTTATTCACTTCTTCTTGGGTTTTGGATAGAACTGAAGAGTATATGAAAATGAGTAGCTTTTAAACACAGTAGCAAAATGATCAAACTTCTTAATTATAGATAGTTTAGATAAATAAAACTTACGCTTATGAGTATCGACGCTGGGAACGTGTCCCGGTGCCATCGCAGGTTCATTCTCCAATACTAAATGATAATATCTTCCTTTAAGGGCGAGCAGTTCCTCGTGTGTACCCTCTTCGATTACTTCACCTTTGTCGATGAAAATAATACGATTCGCGTTGAGTACTGTTGCGAGTCTAGATAGAAAACCATTAATAGAATAATTATTATCTTTTATACAATATCTATATTGAATATATGGCTAACATTGCCATTTTTTTTGTCTTATTTCCGTATTAACGTAGTGTTTAGTATCCAATCTTTGCAATTAGTTAAAGTTGTTATCATAGCTTTAAAAGGTCCAGTATTCTTATTTCTATAGTATTAATTACATGAAACATATAGCATTTTCATAGTTTTTAAAAAAGCACGTCCAAAAGATTCCGACTCGTCATGACAAAGACAAATCAAACTCTCCGAAATTGCACATATTCATAGCACAAAAAAAGAAAATCAAACGGTCACATATGCCAAAGAAAAGATGGTAGAGAAGAATTAGCAGAACTGGATTGGAGACCCACAACTAGCTACCAGTACTGAGATAAGACAGTCAATCTAATAAAGCAGATGGGAAGATTTGGAACAGGAATACCTTAGACAGATGCAGTGGAAGAAACCTATGCCCAACACAGGCTAAAGAAGAAGATTAGGCAACAAATGTGACACTCCATATTTAGATGAAGGTTGAAGAAAAACATTTAGAAGAATACATGGTGGTAGTGTTTTAAGTCCGTCTGGCTATCTATCACCCTCAAGTTGACAAGCTGTCCCTAAACACCTGTTGGTGTATTCCGACACATGCACTGGAGAGCCAGTCCCCCTCTAGACTTGGTGTGTTTACCATCTTAGACCTCGTTGTCTTTATGTGGTATAAACTGCAAAATCAAAAATTTGGGAGTTTATAATACCCTTTATTATATTTAGAATGTCATGTAGTGGTCTTTATATTTTATTCATAACCTTATATTATTTGGCTCTATGTTTTGTAATATTGATGGTGATTAATGTAATATATGTATTTAAAAAACTCCCTAAAAAGTTCTAACAAGAATGCCAACATTTTGATAGTTCATTGAAATAATCACAAGAAACTTGTAAATATCGTTACCTACTTGACAATGGTCTAGTCTAGTAGAAGATTTGTTGTTAAAAAGAAAAATAATGAAAAAGAGTCTTTAATCTCATGGTTCACGATGAAGAATCCAAGAATTCTGATTCAAGAACATTTGTCGGAACAATCATAATAGGTACCTGTGGCTCACCATGATGGTGGTTCTTCCGTGTGCTGCTGCATCCAGTGCCCTTTGCACTTTCGCCTCACTATGTGAGTCCAAAGCAGATGTTGCTTCATCTAACAGTAGGATTTTTGGTCTTCGCACTAACGCTCGAGCGATCGCAATGCGTTGTTTCTGCCCACCAGATAACTGTGCACCCCGTTCCCCTATCAGAGTGTCGTAACCCTGAAGCAGATAAACCATCATTTAGTTTAATTTGTTTTTAACTTCTATCCATAGAAATTTTAACCCTATCAACATTACAAAGGTGAGAATATTAAATTCGCTAATCGCATTCGTTCACTTAACAACAATGAAAGAGCTGTACGATTTCTTGAAAATAAATACTATTTGAAAGAAACATTTATTTGACATATCGTCAATGACGTTAGCTTTGCCCGATTTTTATAAAAAAAAATGTTTTGATACTTTTTCCTATAGAAACATTAGCAATTTATTTTGCTTCTGTAACCATATATATTCATATGTATGCATTAGTTTCGTAAAAAAAAATTACGTCAAGTTTTGAATTTATTTTTGTGTGGTGTTGGGGGCGGTTAATTTTATCTGGACTTTAAGCCAACATTGTCCGCTACGCTTTTTAACACAAATATAAATCCCACGAAGTTAAACTATGAATCTATACCTACATATTTTAATTAAATAAAGACTCCAATTTTAAAACCAATTCAGTATTATATTATAAGAATGTGTGGACAATGTTACAGCATATGTGCAAGCGTTACAGCTTTTCCTAATATGTCCATATCTACAATGTCCATAGCCATCTACTGAGGTTTAGGGATATGTCGCTACAAAAGTGGAGCATTATTTTTTTAAATTTAAATATTATATATCAATTTCTTTTCTGTTATAATGTAGACATGCAGTCTACATGATTTTATATGACAGCTTTCTAAAGCTGCGGAGAACCAACTTCTAAAGGACCTAAATCCTGCGGCCAATCATAATAAGTTGCTACTTTTGAAGACAAGTTACTATGCTTCTTCACAATAGCGCGAGCATTGTAGCCTTTTCAGAAGTTAGACGTGGTGGTATTACACCAACAGTTGAGCCTAGCATGGGTTCTAGCATTCTTAAATAATATAAATTGGTCACGATAAAATGCCTTTGGAGCTTACTTACGGCTGGTAATTTTCTTATGAAGTCGTGACAATATGCCTGTTTTGCGGCCACGATGATCTCTTCGTCTGTACAGGATGGGTTGCTCATACTGGACAGAAATAACCAAATTATTTGAAAACATTTTAATTCCGGAACACACCACGCTACACTTGAGAGCCAGTTCCCTTCTATATTTAACATGTTTACAATCTTAGACCACGTCGTTATTTAACACCAGATGAGGTTGGGATTAAAGGTTAAAATCTATCTATATACAGAAAAAATAACTGACCGACATATCAACGTACAACCTAAATTATTGGGGTCTAGGGTCTTGAAATTCTTTGGAAATTTAACTCCTAAATTGGTATTACTAGTTTCAGATGTAACTTTTTCAAGTACACTTCGGACAAATTAATTCAAAGGTTTTTTGTTGCAATATAACGTGGCAGCGACCGATCTATTCCAGGCGGAAGGGTAAAATAACGTCCACATTTTTATATTATAGGTGGCAAACGAACAGGCAGGTCACCTGATGGTAAGTGATCACTGCCGTCCATAAACACTAACAACACCAGGAGAGTCACAAGAACGTTGCCGGCTTTTTAAATATTATGTTCCTAAAATGGTAAAAATGTGTGTAAAACTATGTCATTTTTCCGTTTGTCAGTCAGTCAATAATCAGTGCAAAGAAATAGCATACAAAGCTGCGGAAAATTGCTAACGAAATATTAGAAAAAAAACTCACCGAATATTCTCCTTTATCGTACCAGCGAAAAGGACGGGTTCTTGCCCGACTACAGCTATATGATCCCTGAGATGCCTCACGTTAATAGTTTTGATGTTATGACCGTTCGCTTTAACCTCTCCCTGGTGCGGATCGTACATCCGCTGTAGCAGCTGTAGCACTGTTGACTTGCCGCAACCGCTCGGCCCCACAAGCGCTACCGTCTCGTTACGGTTTATCTTCAAGTTTATTCCATTTAAAACCTTAAAATAATACAAGAGAGAGTTCAATATCCTACAACAGGGATTCCCAAATTATTTTGGGCAATAGACCCCTATTCGAAAATGAACGGACACCTTAGATCCCCATAGGCAAATTAGTTTTAAATTTGTTTGCTGTTGGGGCTTTTTCTGAGTCTGTCTGGCTAGTTACCATCCTCAACTTGAAAAAATATCGCCAAGTTCGTTCGTAAAAAAAGAAACAGCAAGTCAAAACTTGTCTTAAATATTGCGTATTTGATTTTTTTTTTATTGTAGCATGGTAAAATGACTGCACTATGCCTGATGGTAAACATAGTGCAATCCAAAAATAATAACGACCACCGATTGACACACTATCCATCGCCGGTCGCCATTATCATGCCGGCCTGCGAAAAGCTGGATATGCACAGGCTGATCCCGAAACGCGACCCGCAGAAGCAAATCACTATTATGGGCTTTTTTGCCATATACATGGTGGTTGCGACCCAGTCAGGTTGTAAAACCCTACCACCCCGCTTTCGCCATTGCCTCGTTCGTTATTCAGCAGGGTGCACCACGTGCAGGTGAGGTTGGCTTGGGTGTCTCAAGTCTTATGATGTTATTTGACACCCCTTACACCCCAAAATTGCACGAAATTGAAATTGCACGAACTTGCCCACGCTTATTGACTTGCCGAGTTTTTTTATCTTCTTGGAAGTTGTGCACGCCCATCAAATTCTCAAAAGTACAATAATGAAAATAAAATATCACTCATTCTTATAGCAAGTTGGTACACGTAAAACAACCTCTATAGTATCTTGAAAATTGCAAATAAGAATTTCTGTTAATTAATAACGGTCAACTTTTAGATCTCGTTGACCCAAAAGTCAGCCTTCACTTATGTCGACTTCTGGGAATCTACTCTGTGAATCCCTGTCTTATACCACAAATTTTCAAGTACCGTTCGTTCTACTTGTCATATCGGGATTGTACATTTTACTATTCCTTATAATAAATAGTTGAATTATAACAAATGGTTTATATTCAAATGTATTCCGCTCAGGACCTAGAAACAATGCTTTCACAATGTAAAACCACTTAGATATCTATCACTTTGTTATCTAACATAAGGTAATATTGTCGTCCAACGCAAAATTCTATGAACTATAAGAACAAAACGACAATAAATCTGCTTAGCTTAGGATCATAGTTAGACCGGTGAGCATTAGAAAATGTCCTTATAGCTTCCTGAACTCCAACATGACATTTTATTTTACTGAATGACCAAACGCATTGTAATTGGCCTGGAATTCTCTTCATTGACATAGATCCTTCTATTACCGAGTCCCGTATTTTTTATTTGATTCCAACAAGAACATATCGTTATCTTCTCACTAATGTAACGTCACAGGACCAATTGGCAAAATCTAAGTAATAACAATTTTTACCTGCACATCATCCCTTGCGGGATACTTAAAGAACACATCTTTAAGTTCCAAATCTCCTTCAAGCTCTGGCCTCGTGCCCATTGTCGAGAGACTGTCAATGACTGGACGTCGATCTATAACTGCGAATATCGCAGCACCGGATGCCTTTGCGTTGGCTATGGCTTCCATGTGAGGTGCTGTCAGACCAACATTCTGTGCACCTTGAAGGACACTGAAGAATATCTGTCCACGAAATATTAAGCATCAACTATAGCATCTTCTGGTTTTATGTTAATTATTGGATAAACGTTTTTATAACAAGCTACACTGGATTTTTGGATACAATCAGATTAGACTAGAATGCGACCACCACACATCACGTTTATTAAGTATTTTGAAAGGAAGTTTAGGTGTGTCCCGTTGCGAGATCACTTGGTATGTAATTAATAACCAGACAGGTTAATTGGACCCGACTGGGTTGGAATTACCACAAACATTTTATTTTCTCTTACACTTAATTTCTAAACATTACTATTTGGACAAATTTCCATTATGATGATTGTCACTGCATCTACCATAGCTATGAGTATCTAGTAATACCAAATGAGCGGATTAACAGAGTGAGAGTAACTAAATTAAAATGAAATCAATCTTGTATATAAGTAGATACCAAAAGGAATTCTCAAAATAAAGTCCACCATTTGATCAAATCAATCTCGAAATGGGAACGATAGCATAAATAGGTATAAGCATTTATTAAAAATGTAAAGTATTCTTCGTAATAGTAAGTTAGTTAAAATTGCGCAAAATTTGAACTAATTAAATTAGCATTACAGAAGTGGATATCGGCATCGACTCAAGTCTAGGTCCGTTCCCTCAGTGTGGAGCCCTTGAGTGCATTGCTCGCGCGATACAGTGACACAAAAATTTACATCACTGCTACAACACTACACGATCACCCCCACACACGTGCACGCCTACACGCTTACACATGGAAGTAGAAGAGTTTTATTTTTTTTCCCTTATCGAACTGAAAAAGCTCTAATTTTCCGATAAAAAATATATGGAGGGGTTGTTGAGGCGTGTATGCTTGGTACACATAAGCGTCTCAACAACTCAAACATATATGAATAGTTAGCTAGGTTAGCTAAGTTGGTCGCGAGTATGCATGTAACAGGCAACAGCCAAGCCGAGGTGTGCCGTGCACTCTTGAGCTAGTTGTCCAAATAGAATCGGCTGAGTGCCTTAAGCGCTCGCCTTAGTAGTTCGGTGAAGCTGTTAACACCTTGCTGGGTCAATAGCGTAGTCAGTTCGAAAAAAAAAAGTGGATATCTATTAAGCAAACAATTCTCCTATCACATCATTAAATAAAAAGGCATCAACTGCTAGACACAAACTTTACCCAAAAATCACTCACGAAATTACAAATAACGTTTTGTCGTTTATATATGCACGTCATTTGTGCGTGTATGAATTAATTAACGCAAATTCTTGAAAAAAGTGAAATTGACTTATAGAAACTACTAGTTGAAAGTTGGAAAGAAGAAAAAATGACAAACAACTCACAATCATTAGAACAGCAGCAGTATAAACCGGCTTCTCTTCGTGTCTGCTATCCAGGATTAAACCGACTCCGTACCAGAAAGAGAGAGCGTAGGTCGCATATATTATGAGCCACATAATTCCACTGCCAAGTCCAGAAAATACACCTTTACGGGCACCGGTTTTTTTCGCTGGTTCCAAACGAATGCTATACCTGAAATATATGGTTCATTATAAACAATTTTTCAACGTGAAAATGGTAGCTAATGTTAAGGCAGTTGCTATAGGTAAGGAGTCTGGCAGCCACCTTCCGCCGGGCGGACCGTTGGGGCGGCTCTACAAGGTTGATTAGCTAGAACGATCCCTTGCCGCCCCAACAACATGGTCTGTCGGTACACCGTGGGGTTTTAGTCCGTGAGAGTCGGACATAACACATCCTCTCCCCTGGGAGGATGGGTATCCATAATGGATTTATCCACGTTAAAAAAAAATTTTATGATCGCATCATTATGGTTTGTCCTTACATTTTCATATATTCAAAGATCGGATTATAATTCGGAAGCCATGTTAAGATATTAATTTTTCACTAATAGCAAAAGACATTTATGGTTATCTTGCAGGAGGTTTACGTCTTCGTTGATTTCTTTATTCTGCAGACTCAAAATGTGCATCATTTTCCTGCTTTTGTTTACTTCTTTAATCATGTCAACTATTATTATTATTTTACCTCATCACTATACATCGGATTTTTAATTGACCTTATCGCCTATATGGTGGCTACATTGTCATTTTTTATAGCCCTTTTATCGTCTAAGACGATTAATAGTCTGATAATGGATAACGATGCTTAGGATCTCAAGAAACTGGATTACAATAAAGTTGTCTATTTTTATGTACCTTTTAATTTCTTTTTCTTCGCCTCCGAAAGCGACGACAGTACGTATAGCAGATAGCACTTCCTCAGCGACCACTCCGGCTATACTGTACGCCTTTAACTCTTGAGTTGTAAGAGACGATTGGACCTACAATAGATAATATATTAACAAAGTGATGATCATTAGTATGTATTATATTCTTTTAAAATAATTTATCCACTTCATCTTTCAATTTATCGACTTGTATTCATGTCTATGTTGCCTTCGTGTGTTTTTCTATATGATTTTTTGCATCATCAGAATTTGATTAGAATGAAGGGCTTTGATGGGAGAATGGCTCAATTGATAGCGTGTTCCGATATCACACCGATTGATATAAATTCACATCCCTGCGATTGGTTCAAAGATTTTGGTTAAGGAAAACATCAGGATGATATGGCGGTTGGACTTTTTCTTAGCATGCCTTTTTCCAACATCAAGCACTAGCTGTCTTCCAGCAATTGAACTTGATAGCCACTTCGACTCTAAGTTTAGTGAGTTTACCATCTTAGATTACATTCTCAATTAACCTCTGGATTGTCCAAAATCAAAAGGTTTCTAGTTCTATACAACCGAATTGAGACCTTGTGATGCGCTAACCAAAAGGTTGATGGCAGCAAAGTTAAAAAAAACTGTTATTATTACACAATTTCAAAAAGATAAAAAATGATATATAATATAATGTTAAATTATACTTTAAAAAAATGGTTAAATGTTTTAAAACATGATTCGCCATTTTGAGATCTGGGTCAAAATATAGAATCTAAAGTATTTTAAGAAAGTGGAAAATCTTGAGTCTTATTTAAACACTAGATAAGCCGGCCACGTCTTGCTATGGCTCACTTATTACGTATTGAATTAAAATATGAAATTTGAATAAAAACGTGGCGCTATCTATAAAATAGTAACAGTCGGTGCTGTAGGTGGTAGAGCCACGCTGATGCTATAACTGGTTTAGGCATGAATGGGTCAACTCGTGCAGGGTAGTACCACTTGACACACAGAAAACCGACGTGAAGTAACAGTGCTTGCATTGTTGTGTTTCGTTCGGTCACTGAGAGCGCCGGAGGCCCACATCCCTCCCTCTCCCTTCCCCTATTCCCTCCCCTTCCCTACTAACACAGGCTGGTAACGCACTTGCAACTCCTCTGATGTTGCTGGTGTCTATGGATGGTGGTAATCACTTAACATCAGGTAACCCATTTCATTGTGGACTAACATCATAACACTGGATTTCTATATATTTGCATTCGTTATTTCGCAACTTACTCCATATTTTAGTATAAGCACCTCAGTAGAATCTCACCTTAGCAACGATAGCAGTTGTGGCTATAACAATCGGAGTACACGACAAGATAACCAGAGTCAACTCCCAACCGTAAGCGAAGGAAATAATGACAGCGGTCACGAACGACATCACCAGGTAAATCAACATCGGCATTTTCTCACCGATACCTTCGCGGTATTTCTCCAAGTCACTGAAAAGAGGGGGCAAATTCAAAAGGCAGACAGATATTTAGACTATTTAATTAAGAAGCAAACATAACACATAGAAAAATATATTGCTAAATGGAAGCAATCAAAAATAAAAAGGACGATAGTAGAATTACATTCCGGACTACGGGTATTTGCTATAGCTGCTTTTCTACAGGATCAACAGAAATTATTTATCTTGGAATGCATAAAACATGATAGACAAGATTATTGAATAAGAAAAAGAGAGGACGGTGATGATAAGATATTTATCGTATCAATAAAAGCGAAAGTACTGTGCGTGTACTCTAATGGAAAACTAACCGAGAAACAACAAGATATTGAAAATTTAAATTGTTGGTGTCATTTCAGCTTCTTTAAGTGCTACTTCAGGGTATGTTTATAGGATTATAGGAAACATGGAATACACTATCCGGGAGACAATCCCACAGCTTTATATTAAGGTCAAGCAACTTCTCATCGAGACAGACGAAGAATGCTGAAAAGCAAAGGATCCAAAGATTCCAAAGAGAGAGAGCATAAAACTACGATGAACAGCTTTTTAACACATTTCGAGATATGTTAGCCTGGATACGATCCCTCACGCCAGATCAAATATATTTTCAAATTTCCCTATTCACATCAAGGTGAACTTTACTGTAAAGCAGAGGTTCCAAAAAAACTAAAAGTTCATATAAAAGAGACGGAAGAAAACTATGATAAAGAGGTTTTTTAAATACTTCCAATGATAATATAGCACTTACTCTGATACTTTAGTGGCAAAGTTCATAGTCGTGTTCAGATCGTACCAAGTTATATCTTGACGTAAGACGGCACGTAGAAAATGGGTTTTCATTCTGTCGATCTGTAATTATAGTGTCTGTTACAAGTGATTGGAGAACAGTAATACAGTAGCATAATGTCTTGCGTCTTTGCTTGTATCGTTATAGTGGTTCTTTTCCAATATCAATGACTTTTTCCCCATTTTTCCTTATTATTTTACAGATTTTAATGGCTGACCACAATCTATTCTGACGTTAAATGGCACAGTGATCTAAGATAATGTGCTGCCTGGTGGAGACAGGCTCTCAGTTATCGCTGCTGGAACAAAGTTACATGTCCTTGGAGACAGATTTTCAATTTGAGGGTGGTACTTAGCTAGGTAGACTT
>JACEII010000099.1:754697-792183 GCA_014332785.1 Antheraea mylitta
TATTACAGCTATATTGTATGGTTGCCCGATATATGTGGCTTTCCCATATAATTCGAGGGAGTTACTATTGACTTGCGTACCATGCTATTGACTATATTGGGGGAGTTACTAATAACCTCAAACGGAAGTTATCAGCTGTTCATATATCTTAATGTATTAAAAGGCGACCGACAACTTGATACTGGATATTCTTGCTCAAATAGTGGGGCTAGTCACATCTGCGTATAATTCGTCGTAACTAACGTTTCTCTATCAATTAATGTTTTATTTGATTGTTCCTGGTGGATTGATCGATCAAATCATAACCATGGCGTCACTATGAATGACGTCATACTTCTTTGATATGGACATCGTTTTATTTCTGCCCCGACATATACATATCTACAGGATACTAAAATAAGGGCAGATATATCGTGTTCTTACATCCATCTTTCTGGAAGAAGATATGAGTATAATCACCATTGCGTATTGATGATTTCAAGTTACGAGAAATTCACAGTCATATATTTTTCCACTTACGGTGTACTACAAGAACATTTCCCAGGTTCAGGTTTCCTCACGAGGCTTTCTTCACTGACGTCAGCCGATAGTGTTACTAATTTAAATTAGTTAAAACTTCCGAAAAATTCGTTGGCATATGCCGTTGGGTTAGGTTCAAATCTGCGGAAATCGGAATGACTTTCCACCGTTGAAACCACTCGGCCACAACGACTTCTATTTCTTTACTTTTTTTTTACTCGTACAAAACTTGCGATAAACCTTGTATACACTATGCCAACACTTTAGGTACGTAAGCATTGATGCGGGGAGGTGTAAGTTGTTTGCTTATTCTTACTAAGAAGGGCTAGAGGCAAGTCAAAAATAACTGAAATGCTCCTTATATAACACGTTAACACCCCCTTCTACAATAGATGTCGTGTCATATAGAGGTACTCTGGCATCTTGCCTATTGACGTATAACAGAATAGTCGAAGCGTCTCGTGCTCGAATGAATGGATTGGTGTGACGTTTTTGGCGACATTGCATATAAATAAACTATTATATATATCCAGATAATCTGTATAAATAAAATGATATAGAAAAGTCGTTGTGCGTGTATTATTCAACGACTGCTCGATAGATTTCAATGATTTATTTGATGCGAAACATCTATAGTTGTGGGTAAAACCGATTGTTGGTGTGGCGACGTATAGCCAGGCTATATAATTTTGATTTTTTGTGTTTAATTATTAAATGTTTATACTTATTAATTAAGCATTAATTTTTTTCGTGAATAAAAAAAATATATTTTATTTTTCATTATGTCATATTTATTTCCTTTTGCGAAATATTCTTTTATGCATACTTTCTTAATAAAATAAAATAGATGTTTCACATTTGTCAGGCGTCCCGCGACGACTGACAATTGTTTAGATTCACTTCTTATCTAAAAAAAAATATCACGATATCTTCTCTTATTAGAGTTGTAAGAATATACGATTTTTCTAAGCACTACGAGTTGAACGAAGTGTGAAGTTGTGCAAGCGGTGTGGAGCGCATGCGCAGGAGAGAGATAGACGTATAATACTGTTTACGTAGAAATTTTCAAAGCATTTGTTCTTGGTATTTAAAATCCCTATATTACTAAAAAATCCATCCGTATTAACGGTTTCCGTATTTAGAATATAATTTTAGGCTCATATGGAAAGCTTATTTGTAATAACTGCCTCGTCATTTATTATGAGAACCGCGAGGGAATGGAATGCGCTGCCTCCGTCTGTTTTTCCAGAGGTGTATGACGAAGTAATCTTCAAAAGAAGAGTGAATGTGCTTTTACTGGGCGAACGCGTTACATCTTAGACCTCGTCTTCATCTTCCATCAGGTGAGACTGAGGTCAAGCGTCACACAGTGTATTATAAAAAAAAAAACTGAGCCACGGGAACGTATGGCCGCTAGATATAGCTAGATATATATTTTTTATTTTCTTTATATTTCAAATATTTCTATTAATTATATATTTGTTAAACTAAGTAAATAAATAAAGTATATAATATACAAAATCTGATTTTTAACTATATTTAGAATGGCCAAAACGTCTGACCAAGACTGTAGTTTAGTTAAAACTTACGCTTGTTTGTAAAGCGCTCTCTCAGCTAAGTAAGCAGAGTGTTGCGCTAATGTCTGTATAGTAATCGAGTTGTTCCTCCAACCGGAGACGAGCGCCGGCCGCTGCTCGCTGTGCCTTCTCTCCGAGGAGTACTTGCTGAGGCTCCTTATCGACTCATCTCGTTTCATTCTCGGGTCAACCGTTCTGCAATAATAAAGACATTTCCGTTATATTTTAGTATTTCAGTTAATTAATGAATACATTTTCACCTTGAAGTATTTTTTGTTGTTTTATGTTGTACTAGCTTCTGCCCACGAATTCGTTCGTGTAGAATAGTTTTTATTTTTTACATTTACTTGGGGCTAACGCTAAAATGCAGCGGAAGCTCTCAAAAGGGAAGATAACCCCGATTTTGAAACGTACTTCATTGGTCTCCCCTCCATCTCCATATTTGTCTTAGCATGATGATACATAGCCTATATAACCTTCCTCGATAAATTCGCTATCTAACACTGAAAGAAACAAATCAGACCAGTAGTTCCTGAGATTAGCGCGTTCAAGCGAAACAAACTCTTCAACTTTATAATGCTAGAATTGATTATAATAGTAGATATCATAATTTTTATAAACGAATTACACGAATAGGTAAAACTATAGACTATTAATACATGTTGGACGAGGTATTTACATAGGATTACTTTGTATAGCATGTAACAGCTGATAATATAATGAATAATTTATTAGTGTTATAAAAACCATTAATTAACTATATCATCCAATTGCTTACTATATTCTGTAATGCACAGTATTTTTCACATTATACAACTATTAATTAGCGAAAACTTATTAATAAGATATTTGAATACCACGAATAATAGATTAAATGTAAGTCAATCTTATGTCTCCTTGCCATCTACTTCCTGTCATACATATTATATTATGAACTGAAAGAAATTGCAAAGAGGTGATATTCTTCTAAAAATGTGCATAAAGCAAGGTCTCGCTGTTTATATGATTATTCATGACTAACTTGACTTTTTCCGACATTACCAATATTTATCGTGTTATTTCATCCTATTTACACAACATTTTGATTAATTACATACCTAAATCTTCCTCGTAACACACTCTATTTATTAATGAAAACCGGATGAAAATCCGTTCAGTTTTGAGCTTATCGCGAGAAAACAGACAGACAGACGCAGCGAAGGTTTCTGTTTTATAATATATAGAGCTTATTATAATTAAAATTCGAAGAGCCTATACCATTCCCACAATTATTTTTTTTATGTTTATACATTATAAACATAAAAAAAATCTATGTGTATATGAAATTTCAAATTAATTATAAATTTGAAACAAAAACAGGCGGTTACATAATGTGGTAAGTAAGGTTCTCAAATTCTAAGTAAACATAACTTTACGAAAATAAAGAAATTTAACGCGGATATAACTAAACTTCACATGTTAAAATTCATCAAGTTGTTAAAATCAATACATTTATTTCTACATTTTTGCAAATCATCCAAAGATCTACGAAGTGTGCAGTCTTAGGAGTGTCTCTTCGAGACAGTATCCGAATTACCGACATGAATCTAGATGATCGAGATCAACACTTTCGCGTTCGTAGCTCAACCGAAAATGTAAGCATATCACTTAGGAATATGAAACAAGGCGGTTCTAGAATGGACAATAGAAACTATGACAAACTGGTTGTCACATATTTTAGACTTAGTAAAACAAGTAACAGTTTTTGGGAAAAAGTGTGAGGTTTTACAACAAAGTCCCGAAAGATTCTACCGATTTGCCTGATTGTGAATTTAAGAGCCATGTCAAGCAGGTTTTGGTGTCAAAAGGCTATTATAGGGTGAATCAACATGTGAACTATGGTAATATCTAGAAATGACACCTCTCTCTTTGAACCTGTTGTAGGTGGTAGAGCCCCACTGAAGCTATTTTTGGTTTCAGCATGAATGGGTCGGCTCCTCCGGGGTAGTACCACCCCTCTCACAGATAACCGACGTGAAATAACAGTGCTTGCATTGTTGTGTTTCGTTCGGTCAGTGAGAGAGCCGGAGGCCCACGTCCCTTCCTCTTTCCTTCTTTCCCTTTCCTTCCCCTCCCCTTCTCCCATATACAAGCTGGCAACGCACTTGCGACGTCCCTGATGTCGCTAGTGTCTATGGACGGTGGTGATCACTTAACATCACGTGACCCACCAGTTCGTTTGCCTCCTTTGATATAAAAAAAAAACCGACTAAAAATGTTTATATTGTAAATATGTATTAAAAAGATGAACCCGATCCAGTTTCTTCTAGGGTTCTTCTCGATGACTGGGATATTTTCCGATCTTTAGGTGGTTTTGACGTTCATAAGCGCCTTCTTGGGATCTAAATGAGATAAAGTATTTGTGATTTCGAATAGGCGTAGGTCTAAAACGAATATTGGATATAAATGAATCTAGAAAGAGCACAGAGATTCTAATATATACATCCGACCGACGAACACATATATAATAGATACTGGTATTATTGATTCCGCCATCACCATTTTATTTACTTCAACACTTGTAATAAGTGATTGCTTATCAATAAACCATTTGGCAAAATCATTAATATTGACATAAGAATAACTAGTCTAATATATTTACTTTCAGAGATAAAGTGTTTTTCACCTTAGTATCGATTTCATGTCAATATTTGTCATAGAAAACTGTACATTATTATTATCTATACTAATATTATAAAGAGGTAAAGTTTGTGACTTTGTGACGTTGTTGGGGGTAATCTCAGGAACTAATGGTCCGATTTGAAAAATTCTACCAATTTTATATAGCTTATTTATCGAGAATAGTTATAGGCTATTATATAGAGATTAGTTATATATATATATCATTACGCTAAGACCAATAGGAGCGGAGCACAGATGAAAAATGATTCAAACTCGGGATGTTTTTTCCTTTTGAGAACTGCTGCGTGTTAGTGTTAGTTTTAGTGTATCTATTCCACGCGAACGAAGTCACGGGCAGAGGCTAGTCTATACTAATATTATAAAGAGGTAAATTTTGTGAGTTTGTGACGTTGAAGGGGGTAATCTCAGGAACTACTGGTCGGATTAAAAAAAAATATTTCAATGTTATATGGCTCGTTTATCGAGGATGGTTATTGACTATATATCATCACGCTAAGAGCAATACGAGAGGAGCACTAATGAAGAATGTTTTTTTCCTTGTGAGTACTTCCGCTGCGTGTTAGCGTTATCCCAAAGTACCTATGTCACGCGAACAAAGTCGCGGGCAGAGGCTAGTATAGTATAAAACAAAGTCACCTACCGTGTTTGCGTGTCTCACTGTCTATTCGCGATAAACTCAAAAACTACTGAACGAATTTTCAGGCGGTTTGCACATGTAGATAAAGTGATTCACGAGGAAGATTCTGGTATATAATTTATTAAGTTTTTTTTTTATAATCAGGGCGGGAAAACGTCTGCGGGGACCGCTAGGATCATATATGGATATATCATTTGTGATATAGTTTGGATTAATCCCTGAAGTTTTTAGTGGGAACTAAACTAAGTCTGTCATTTAGTAGATATTATATTTTATACATAACCTCGTGTAACATGCTTGTATATCTTGTAATATTGGTAATGTTTCACGTAATGTAGTTCGGTTATTGTGCACAAGTAAAGTGGATGGGAAATAAAGCATGAATTCTGAGATGCCACAATAACTACATGGAAACTTCTAACAATGTTAGAACATTGGAATTATCACAAGACACTTGTAATATTATCTACTCGACAATTGCATTAATAATTTAGAAGATTGGTTAGCCAAAATACAATAAAATAAAAAATAGTCTGGAAAAACGTTTTGTTATTTCTGTTCTTTCCATCCTAAGGCAAAGGTATGTAGACCATACAGCCAAGTCGACATTAAGTCCAAAAACTATAAGGCTTTAAGTTTCTTACGAACGAATGTAGACATGATGATATTCTGGTCAACAGACTGTTAGCGGCATAAGCGGCGGTCCAATATATCGGATAAGTTTGATATACCAAAGGCAAGCATTAATGTTTCTCCAAACATCGATATATAGAAAACACGCCTGACCACCAGCCGAAGCTTCGCCACGCAGGCATGAGAGTAGCAATAGAGAATGTATCGTCGCAGACGCACGCGATACAATACGCCGATTGGATTTAGATCAAGGGCCAGACATGAATGCTACGGTTAAAATAGTATAGTGTGATTCGCCAACTGGACTCGCCACTCTCTATTATTTATAGTACAATTGACGATAATCAGTAAAATTTGCGTCACATATTAATTACACTAACGTACGAGTGTAAATTGTCTCTGATCTTTCTTGAATATATTATATCAGTAGCTTCTGGCCGCGACTTCGTCAGCTTTTTTCTTTTTTTTTCGAAATGATTACGCTATTGACCCAGCAACAGCTTCACCGAACTATTAAGGCGAGCGCTTAAGGCACTCAGCCGATTTTATTTTGGCAACCAGCTCAAGGGTGCACGGCACACCTCGGCTTGGCTGTTGCCTGTTGCATGCAAAATCGCGACTTATCTAGTTAACCTAGCTAACTATTCATATATGTATGAGTTGTTGAAACGTATATGTGTACCAAGCATACACGCCTCAATAACTTCTCCATATATTTATTATCGGAAAATTGAGAGTTTTTCAGTTCGATAAGGGGAAAAAAGTAAACCCTTCTACTTTCATGTGTAAGCGTGTACGTATGTGGGGGCGATCGTGTAGTGTTGTAGCAGTGATGTATATTTGTGTGTCACCGTATCGCGCAAGCAACGCACTCAAGGGCTCCCTACCGAGGGATCGAACCTAGGCTTCAGCCGCTGCCGTGGGAGGCCTAATCGGGTGTGCGGGAGCAAAATTAACCCACAGACCACGGCGGCGTGATCTGTGGTTACGCGGGCGTAGGCGTGAACACGCTCTGTTTCGAGGGACAGGCTGGTACTGATCGTTCGCTGACGTGATTGAATCAGGAGGGTCGGTAAAAATGTGTCGCGGACGTCTTTTATAACGCGCAGCGTTAGGTACGGGTTCATAGTTTGCGGCAGATACCACTAAAGAACTGGTATGATTCGCAGCTTTGTCAAAATAGCTAATCGTAAGGGATTTTATGTACGCCCAGATAGAAGGGATCTCTAGGTCTCTATGGAGATCGACTCTCCGGATGTACCACGGGACACCGGTCACTTTACGTAAAACTTCATCAACGTGTAATAGTCACTTTGGGCTAACTAACACGCAGCGGAAGCTTTCGAAAGGAAAAAAAAAACGATTTTAAACATTCTTCATTGGTGCTCCGTTCCTATTGGTTTTAACGTGATGATGTATAGCCTTCCTTGATAAATGTACTATCTATCACTGAAAGAATGTTTCAAACGAGACCAGTAGTTCCTGAAATTAGCGCGTTCTAATAAACAAACCCTCCATCTTTATAATATTAATATACATTACTATTCCTCTCTCGTACTTACGCCGCGTCGTCAATAAAATTGCAATAACTTTTGATAGGGTGAACCGATTTTAATGAAACAAAGGCTAAGTTATTCTCAACGATATCTATACTAATATTATAAAGAGGTAAAGTTTGTGAGTTTGTGAAGTTGTGATGTTGTGACGTTGTAGGGGGTAATCTCAGGAACTACTGGTCCGATTTGAATAATTCTTTCAGTGTTATATAGCTAATTCATCGAGAATGGTTATAGGCTATATATCATCACGTTAAGATCACGCCAATAGGAGCGGAGCACAGATGAAAAATGTTTCAAAATCGGGATGTTTTTTTTTCTTTTGAGAACTGCTGTGTTTAGTGTATCTATTCCGCGAATGAAGTAGTGGGCAGAGGCTAGTGTAACAATAAGATCTGTTCAATAGTATTCGCATGAAGGAGTAATAAATATAAGTACATCAGTTTAATAATAGCATGTTTTTATGGAGAATACGATTGTGATTTTCTTTCCTTTGACGATTATGACGTCACGGTGACGTCAGAGAGGCGTCGTGCCGGCGACCCCTAGACATTGTAGTTTCTAGGTGACCTGAGTATGAATTTCTAGCGAATATTCTTCCTTGACCTACGTCACCTAACCCTAATAATATTATAATTGACTTGAATAGTAAATTATCATATAGCAACACGCCTTTACTTCGTATAGGTGCAATGTTTAGTACATTACAGCGAGTGCGGTGTATTTAAACTTTTTTAAAGCAAGTATTTAACTTGTAGCGGGCTGGCCATAAAACATGTATCTGACCTTTTTTAAAAACAAATTACTTACGATGTCATATTATTATATATATTTTCCTCGACAAAAGAAGTGGATTGGAGTTTTGGAGGGATTTCAGTCTGTCATGCAGTGGATTTTATATTTTATTCATAATCTTGTGTTACTTGAGTCTATATTGTATAAAATTGGTGGTGTTTTATGTAATATGGTTAGTTTGTTACGCATAAGTGAAGTGAACGAAAAATAATAACACGGAGCATGCAATTCTGAGATGCCACAAAAACTCCATGGAAAGTTCTAACAAGGGAGCCACCATCTCATTAGAATGTTGATTCACACGACGCTTGATAATGAAATGATCGTACTACGCTTGTAATATTATTGACTACGTGACAATGGCAGTAATAATCTGAACGGTTGATTGCCAAAAATAAGTTTTAAAAAAAAAGAAGTGGATATAAAAGTTTCGGTTGCAAAGTCAGTGTTTGATTTTATCATAATACTTTGAACACGCCACAAAAAACTATTTAACTTAACTTTAATTTAATTTATTTGTGGTAACACCAAATGTATCCATAAAAACAATATTCTGTTTCCTTCTTTAGTTTTATTTTCTGCAATTAATCTTCTCGGTTACTACCACTGTCGAGTAGATTATATCATTGCCAGTCTCTTGATAATTTTAATGTTATAACAAGATGGTGGCCTTGTTAGAACTTTCCAGGGAGTTTTGTTGCAGAATGCATGTTCCGTGATATGATTGTCCTAATTTCTCTAGTGCACAATAACCGAACTATATTACGTAAAATGCCGCCAATATTACTAAATATATAGTGAAACACACAAGATTAATATACATTATAAAATAAAGTCCTCCACCATTTTTTTTGGCTGTTTGTTCGAGAGAAATTAAAAAAACTACTGAACGGATTTCCATGCGGTTTTCACCAGTAGGTACAATAATTCGGTTTAGGTTCAAGTATGTAATTTATCAAGGTTTTTTTATTTGGGAGGGACAACGTTCGCCGGGCGCGCTAGTTAGGAATAAAAAAGAAAATTTACTATATGCCACACTAAGATTCCGCCAAAAACTCATCAATATTCTTACTATCCAACTTGCTGTGCCCGCGGCTCCTTCCACGTGAAACTAATGTAAAAAAACAGTACCAAATAAAATGATATGAATATATTATCTACTTTTCTCTCGTACTTAACTGAAGCCGTCATTCAAATTACAATAACTTTTGATAGAGTGGACAAACTTTAATGAAACAAAGACTATGTTACTCTCGAGGATAGGCTTTATGATTTTCTTGTTTTATTGTGACATGTGTTCATACAAACAGACAGACAGACAGACATTTATAAAAATTTAGGGGTGTAAGGGGTGTCGAGTAACATCTTAAGACTCGAGACACCCAAGCCAACCTCACCTGCACGTGGTGCACCCTGCTGATCAACGAACGAGGCAATGGCGATAGCAGGGTGGTAGGGTTTTACAGCCCGACAGGGTCGCAACCACCATGCACATGATGTACGAAAAAGCCCGTCATAGTGAGTCGCTTTTGCGCGTCGCGTTTCGGGATCAGCCTGTGCATATCCAGTACCGGATGACTTTCGTCATTATGGCTGGCATGACAGCGGCGACCGACGATGGATGATATGTCTCTCGGTAGTCGCCACTGTTTTTGGATTGTACTATGCTTACCATCAGGCATAGTGCAGTCACTTTGTCGAGCTTCGATAAAAAAAAAGGTATTACCTATTGATGTATTAACTTTTATTGAGTATATTATTCCAGATCATTCAGTGTTTAATTTATCATTACTTATGTAATAAATATATTTTATCGTTTAATTTACAATTTAACTCTA
This sequence comes from Antheraea mylitta, assembly GCA_014332785.1. NCBI lineage: Eukaryota > Metazoa > Arthropoda > Insecta > Lepidoptera > Saturniidae > Antheraea > Antheraea mylitta. The sequence continues at coordinate 764,935 of JACEII010000099.1, forward strand.
TCAATTGATATTTTATAATGTAAACTATACTGACTGTAGACGTCTACAAAAAAGGGAAAGAAACTTCGTTCCGACCGGGGTCCATAGACCCCTCAAGCTTCTTTTTACATTACGGCCAATTTATGTAGGCTAGTTTTTATCTTAATTAAACCAGACAGACGACGCTACAAACGGGTTCTAGGCTGATTTTAAAAGACTTCTCAGATATGTATGTATTTATTTGTTATAAGTTTTCGCGTTTTAAAATACAATTGAAACCGGTGATAACCGGTTTGGTGCAGACGAAGTTGCACGTTTCAGCTAGTTATGAATAAAATATAAAATCCACTACATGGCAGACTAAAATTCCGCCAAAAAACTCCAGTTCGATTATTGTGCATAAGTGAAGTGGATCTAAAATCAATGTGCTTGCGTGGTAATAACCCAACGCGTGGTTGTACCCTATAATTATAAGGAAGTAACTTCTGAAACTACTGATTCGATTAAAAAAAAACCGTCTCATTGGTAAATAGCCTGTTATAATATAATAAAATATAAGTAGGCAATTAAATAAAAAAATACAAGTCCCGTAGTTATAAAATTGATTATTTGTAATAATTAACGCTTATTACACACGATTCGGTCGTAAAACTTGGGAAGTATGTGAACGCCTCGACGCTATAGAAAAAAAGTCGTCTGACCCGTGCCAAGAGTAGAATATAATTCAAAAGGGTTGCTTTTCTTTACAATTCTTTTTTTTTTCAAACTGACCGCACCTAACAGGCCTTCATAGCTTCACCGGGCTTTTAGGTCGAGATTTTAGGGCACTTAGCGGAATGACAACAAGCTCTAAAGTGCCAGGGTAGCCGAACCGAACAGAAATTTCTAAAAAATATATTTTACTAGCCTCTGTTCGCGATTTCGTCCGCGTCAAATAGTTATTTCGGGCTAACGCTTACACGCAGCAAAATCTCTAAAGAGGAAAAAAACTCTGATTTGGAAACGTTCTTCATTAGTGCTCCACTCCTATTTGTTTTAGCGTCATGATATAACCTTCCTTGATAAATGGGCTATGTCACACTAAAAGAAGTTTTCATATCGGACCAGTAGTTTCTGAGATTACCCCCTATAACGTCACAAACTCACAACATCACAAACTTTATCTCTTTATAACTTATTTTACTTTACCATTCTTATTATACCAGGTGCAAGGTTAGACACTCGCAGTATTCTAAGATATGACACTCCATGGTCACGTTTAACACATAAAATAATAATATCAAAACAAATATTAATAGATAACAAAGAAAACCTTATACAACGTGATAAATTGGCGAGCGCTGACCCGGAGTTAAATAACTTTCGATAATAAAACGGACAATAAACACTTTTGTTTGTTTAAACCTCGAAAAACCATACTATGCTAGTTGGTTGGCTTCATTTTCAATTCATTTTTATTTTACCTGACGATCATTGATACTGTGCCTTAATATAGACGCTTAGACTATTGAGTATATTTTTTGTACGTTTCTAGATTTTCAGTTCAAATACTAAGCACCTTTTTTTAATTGTTTTAGCACGAGCATCGAGTGTAGTGTCCTACATAAAAATTGCTACTGTCTAATCATTCACCTGGTATTTATAGATGACGGTGAAGTAGATATGACTATTATATCGTTTTTTTAGGTTGAATAACTAGCTAATTTTAAGGCATTTTTACTTTACGAACCGTTCTCATTAAGATTTAAGTCCTACGTATATAGTCAATAATAGATTACGTATGTTACTTACGTGTTCACGAACATGTATGTCACAGTAGAACACAAGAGTGCAAGCTCTGAAGGAAGTGCTAATATGGTCATGGCTCTGCGGTCGAACTTCTGAGCTATCTATTAAATGTAATTGTGTATTGTCTATTTTGTCAGTCGTAAGTAGGGTTCCCAACCGTACTATAGTTTAGTATTGTACTATATTTCTGGTCGGCGTACTATATACTGTTGAAGAAATGTATAGTACGCATAAATACTACATTTTCAAGACCCAACGAAATTTAACAAACAAATATTTATTTTTAAAAATAATTAACGCGCCTTTTCATAAAATTTTGAGTGAGGCGAGTTCGTGTAACCAAATTCCGGACTCCGAATGCATCTACAATCTTTTGTGTTTGGTTCCCAGTGATTTATGTTCTCTATACTAACTGGACGCACTGGCAGCACGTCAAAGTTGTCAATATCAATCTAAAAATTAAATGCAATAAAGCATATGACACTTTTATTTCAGACAAAACGTTGTTAAAAATGCAAGAAATGCAAAGAAATATAGTTTTTATAACAATAAATAAGTAACAAATATATCTCTTATCTATTTTTTTTCCAATAAACTATATTTTAACTTATTTTGAAAATTACTGGATTTCGCTGAAAAAATGTTGGTAACCCTAGTCAGCCTAGTCAACCGCTTTATGTAAAATGATTTTAGATATAACTTATGTTTATAAAGTTCTATTGTTTTAGAATTTTATGATTATTTACATGATAATATTTTGATTTCTGTTACAATATATCAGGTGAAGTTATGTTATTGTTCATTGTCTTATTATTTAAAAATAACCTAACATCAGATCCGGTGAACACATTACATAAACCTGTGATGATGGGTTGCTTATGTAAATCTGAATTTTACTTTTAAATAATAATAAAAATCTTGTTACAGTAACAAACATACTATCTATATATAACTAATATATTAATACCTTTAAACACGCAATTGTTGTATGTTTTTATATTGTTATGTATTCGGGATCTAGTAGTTAGTAGGTGGTAGAGCCCCGCTGAAGCTATTTTTGATTTCAGTATGAATGGGTCGGCTCCGGGGTAGTACCACCCCTCTCAGTGATAACCGACGTGAAATAACAGTACTTGCATTGTTATGTTTCGTTCGGTCAGTGAGAGAGCGGGAGGCCCACGTCCCTTCCTCTTTCCTTCTTTCCCTTTCCTTCCCCTCCCCCTTCTCCCATATACAGGCTGGCAACGCACTTGCGACGTCCCTGATGTCGCTAGTGTCTATGGACGGTGGTGATCACTTAACATCACGTGACCGACCAGTTCGTTTGCCTCCTTTGATATAAAAAAAAAAAACTCGGAAACGGTGTCTGCGATTTCCGTGAAACTTAGTGTGTAGGTGATTTCGGGGACGATAAATCGATCTAGCTAGATTTCATTCATAGAAAACTCTTTTTATCTGGGTTTTCAGGCAATGAAAAAATATAGCTAAAATATAAATTTACCTAAATCTCGCCGCCACTGTCAGAACAAAAATAGCTCAGATAGAAATCGGTTGCTTCGAAAATCCGTCTAACCTCAGTTCGAATCCGAGTGACAACAAATCAGAGACATTTTTTTTAATAAAACGCTAATTTTATGACGCAACCTAACAGTTTATTTTAATTTAAAAATGTTTTTTAAAGAACCAAGCTATGTCCAGGTACTTTCTTTAAAAACGAGTAACAAGAAGACAAAAATGAGGTAGTAATAAGGAGTGTTCATAGAAGTGAAAACTCAATACAAAATAATATTTGTTTTTTGTTCTGAATTTTGAAATTAATTATAATGTTAATTGTTTAAATTTCATAATCTGTACATTGTAATTATTAACCGAGTTTTTGGCGGGATTTTAGTCTGTCATGTAGTGGATTTTATATTTTATTCATAATCTTGTGTTATTTGACTCTATATTGTGTAAATTTATGTTTTACGTAATATAGTTAGTTTATTGTGCATAAGTGAAGTGAATGGAAAATAAAACCACGGAGCATGAAATTCTGAGATGCCACAAAAACTCCCTGGAAGGTTCTAACAAGGGATCCACCATCTTGTTAGAATATTGATTCACACGATGCTTAATACTGAAATGAGCGCTTGACGCTTGTAATATTATTGACTACGTGACAATGGCAGTAATAATCTGCAAGATTGATTGCCACAATTAAATTAAAAAAAAAAAATTAACTTAGTCTAGTTTTCATGTCGATCGGCAGTCTGAACAATAATTAAATACACCTTTATATAGTTTATAATCATATATGATAGGCTGCACAATCTCTATATAAAATATTAAATCTACAAGGTGGTAGAGCCATGCTGAAACTATTATTAGTTTTAGCATGAATGGATTGGCTCGACCAGGGTAGTAACACCCTCTCAGTGAAAACAACGTGGAGTAACAGTGTTTGCATTGTTGCGTTTCGTTTGGTTAGTGAGAGCGCCGGAGGCCCATTTCCCAGCCTCTCCCCCTTCCCTCTCCTATCCACGTCACCCATTTCCCTCATCCCCCAAAACACGGGCTGGCAACGCACTTGCGACTTTCTCTGTGTTGCTAGTGTCTATGGACGGTGGTGATCACTTAAGATCAGGTGACCCGCCTGTTCGTTTACCTCCTATATGACATTAAAAAAAAATAATAGTCAGTATTTTTTTATATAATAAAAGGCAAACGAACATGCGGGTCACCTGATCTTAAGTGATCACCACCGTCCATAGACACTAGCAACACCAGAAGAGTCGCAAGTGCGTTGCCACCCTGTATTGGTTGGGAAAGGGGAATAGGGAAAGGTAGGGAAGGAAGGGAGAAAGGGGGAAGGTGGGCCTCGGGTGCTCTCACTGACCGAACGAAACGCAACAATGCAAGCACTGTTACATCACGTCGGTTTTCTGTGAGAGGATGGTACTACCCCGGACAAGCCGACACAATCATGCTAAAACCAATTATAGCATCAGCGTGGCTCTACTACACTTGAAAAATTAGAATACAGGCTCGTATACTACGCGTCACTAGTCTGACGCAAGCTGCGCAAGCGCAATACTATCGGTCACGCTTACTAGCATGTCATGACACGAAATCACCTGCCAAAAATACCGCTGAACGCATCTATAGGAGTTTTCCCTTCAAAAAATTGTGTAGTTCATACGCGGTAGAAATCAAACTTTAGGAAATAGAAAGAGAAGTTCGTATGTTTCATTGTTCTCTAATACCCGAAAACAAGAGAGACACTGCTCACACTATACCCAACACAGTGTTTACGCCCACCAATTTTCGTAATACAAAAATGTTACGGATCAAATTCAAAATCAAAAATTCTTTATTCAGTTTAGGCCCTAATAAGGCGCTTATGAACGTCAAAAACTACCACCGGTTCGGAAACAACCCAGCCATCGAGAAGAACCGGCAAGAAACTCGATCGGGTACATTTTTTTTTACATACATTTAATACATCATACAGCTTATAGTGGATGCACAGAGAGGAGTCAATTCCAGACATCACTATCGTTCACATATTGAGTTCCAAACTGATACAAAGTTCCAAAGCCCTCCACATTAGAAGGTTTTCTCTATTGAACAGGATTTCACCTGATGGTAAATGACAATGGTGCCGACGATGGATTGCGCTTACACGCTAATATTTGTTTTCTCTTCAAAAAAAAATTCATTTTCAAATTTGTATATGTTCTCTGTTACTTGGAGATCATATTTTTATACTATCTTCTACATTAAAATAATTATGACAAACAAATGAATATAGAAATTTCGTAACCGAATATTAAAAACTATCTTTTGCCCTCAGGTTTTCTCACTTTAGTGTAAACTCGATCTATTTGTAGTGGTAGAGCTAAGCTGAAGCTATTATTGTTTTCAGCACGAATGGGTCGGCTCGTCCGGGGAAGCACCACTCTCTCACAGAAAACCGACGTGAAGTAACAGTGCTTGCATTGTTGCGTTTCGTTCGGTCAGTGAGAGAGCCGGAGACCCACCTACCCTTCCCTTCCCTTTCCTCCTTCCCTTCCTGTCCGCCCCGCCCTTCTCCCAAACACAGGCAGGCAACGCACTTGTGACTCCCCTGATGTTGCAAGTGTCTTTAGACGGTGGTGATCACCTAACATCAGGTAACCCATCTTTTCGTTTGCCTCCTATGATATAAAAAAAAATCGTTAATAGTACTAGTGAAAAAAGTGTTTTCCGGTAGGTGCACTTAAGAGGCAGACTTTTCCTCTAGGTTTGTCGTGACCAGATTAGGCCCCCCTCGGCAGCGTCTCAAGCCTATGTCCGTTCCCTCGGCGTGGAGTCGTTGAGTGTGCTACTCGTGCTATACAGTGACACGAAATCTTATATCACTGTGACATTATTAGACATATCACCTTCACACACGTGCACGCATACATGCTTACATGAAAATGGAAGGGTTTTATTTTTTCCCCTTATCGAACTGAAATAGTTTAGAAAATTATCCATTACGAAATATATATAAGAGTTGTTGAGGTATGTATGCTTGGTACACATATATGTTTCAACAACTCATATATGTATGAATAGTAAGCTTAGCTTAGGTTAGCTCAGATAGGTCGCGAATTGCATGTTTCAGGCAACAGCCCAAGCCGATGTGTGCCGTGCACCCTTGAGCTAGTTGTCAAATAAAATCGGCTGAGTGCCTTAAGCGCTCGCCTTAGTAGTCCGGTGAAGCTGTTAAGACCTTGCTTGGTCAATAGCGTAGTCATTTCGAAAAAAAAAGTTTGTCATGTTTACAATCTTAAACCAGGTCATCAATTAAGAGATTGTGGTTAGATGCTGAATAAAAGTATGGGCTTATGACCACACGATAGACTGATTGGTTGCGGAAAACTAATAAAAACTTATATCATATATTTTATGGTAAATAAAATACAAAAAATAGTGTGTGTGTACTTATGTACACGCGTTAGAAGTTATACTTCTTTGGCGTAATAAGATAAAAATATTTTCAAAAATTTTATTTTTAGCCTTATTCTAGGTTTTTAGAGAAAACGAAATTAACAATAGAAAAAAGGTATTTAATACATGGAAAGTTTTAATACAAACAAATACAAAGAAACAAAATGTTGACTATAGCTAACTTCAGGGTGTCGGTTTTTCGTGACGGTGTGCGCGCACCATCGTAAAATTTACTCTCATCATTTTTCCCTAATGCGCCAAAAGAAGTATAACTTCAAAAGAAAAATTGTCATAAAATATACTTTACGACCAGTTGTCATACTTACCGAATATACATTTAAAATTTCATGAAAATCGGTCCAATCGTTTTGGAGGAGTTCAAAAACTAAAACCGTCAGTCACATGAGATTATTATAGGAATCAAAAATTTGCATTTATTTATCCATAAGTGGTTTCGATGTTATACATATAATGTAATATGTATTTATAACTCGATTTATGTATAGCCATATTTAGAGCGGTTATAGAGTTTGGCGACAACTACACTTAGATACATATAGAATTACGTACATAGATGAATTTTAAGTATACTAAAGCAAAAGTCAAACAAATAACCTTTTTATATTAGAAATATCTTGTAATTCTGCTTAAATCAATAGATAAAGTGTAAGTATTTCATAATATCTTGATGGAAATACAAACATTCCGTATATATATTCTTTTTTTTTCTCGAACTAACTACGCTATTGGCCTTATTTTTTTGGCCTTCAAAGCTTCACCGGATTACTAAGGTGAGCGCTTAAGGCATTCAGCCGATTTTATTTTGGTAACTAGCTCAAGGGTGCTCGGCACACCTCGGCTTGGCCGTTACCTAGAAAAACCCGATCTATCCTAGCTAAACTATGCTAAGCTATACATGTATCCATTTTTGGATCATACAATTAAAATTGCATGATACAAAAACACAACATGTAATTCGGAAAGAGACAAACTAAACCTACTCGATTCAGTTTGATAAGGGAAAAAAAAGTAAACCCTTCCACCAGATGTGTAAGGTGCATGTCTGATTAACTGTGTGTGTGTAAAATCGATGTGGTGTATACTGTATCGCGAAAGCAATATCTCTGCGTCTACCCGGGTAGCCACGGACAAAAATATTGCCAAGATAACGCAAACCAAAAGTGTGCGGGTATAAAAACGAGAGGTCTCTGCCTGTGACGCACGAGACAGGGATTCGCGATGTGGCCGGCTACAGGAAAAATTTAATAAGATCGAATTTACAATTTAAACGAACGGCGCAGGCGCCGGGATCTAAAACTAGAAAAGTGATATTATTTGACGATTTTAGGGGAAGATAGACGTAAACACGCGAGTTTATCTTATATTGAGAATATATTTATATATTCTCTTATAAGCTAAGTGATCATTTGTTTAATACTCGCTTTCCAAACGTGACTTTACTCGCGCGGACTATAAAATTTGTTGTGACAATATGATTATGGATAATTTAATGTTATGTTATGTTATGTTATGTTATGTTAGTAATAGACATTACTAACATAAGGTAGCTGTTTTATAAACTAAATTTTTAAACTGAAAAAACAGTAATCGTTTTACGCTTAATTTCTTCAAATTACGTAACGGATTTGGATCTAGTTTTTACTATAATTTAGCAAATTTATTTCAGAAGGTATAAAAATATAACACGTGTATATTATATTATAACTACATACTATAAATCAAAGTCGTCTGCCACGTCTGTTTGTTCGCAATAAACTCAAATAGTACTGACCGGATTTTCATGCGGTTTTCACCATTATATAAAGTCATTCGCGAGAAAATTTTAGGTATATAATTTGTCAAGTTTTTTTTATTATCAGGGCGGGATAACGACTGCCGGGTCCACTACTCTATACTAATATTATTAAAAGGTAAAGTTTGTGAGTTTGTGACGTTGTAGGGGGTAATCTCAGGCACTACTAGTCCGATTTGAAAAATTCTTTCAGTGTTATACAGCTTATTTATTGAAAATAGTTATAGGCTATATATCATCACGCTAAGGTCAATAGGAGCGGAGTACCGATGAAGAATGTTTAAAAATCGGAGTTTTTTCCTCTTGGGAATTTCCGCTACTTGATAACGTTAGCCCAAAGTATTTATTCCACGCAAACGAAGTCGCAGATAGAGGCTAGTATTTATATAAAGTAGAGATAGTTCGATGTATTCTAATGAACTTGTCACAGAATGTCAATCAGGTTTTAATGTCTAAAAGCTATTGTATACTGAATCAATATGTAAATGATGGTGACGTCTGGAAACGACACCAATCTCTATTCATCCACCAAAGACCAATGAAAAAATAGACCTGATTGAGTTTCATGCCGGTTCTTCTTGAGGATCGGGTTGTTTACTGAACCGGTGCTAGTTTTTTTTTGTTTAATTTATTTAATTTTGATCAAGGATTTAACATAAATCAAGATTCTCCTTTTCGAATAGCATATCAATTCTCACAGATTACATTAAAATATATCATACATTATGCACAACAAAAAACAAGTTGTCTGAAAATTCTTACGTAGTTATTTTAATTGTAATAAACTTTAAAATGAATCAGAATTATTGAGACACATATGACATCCTATGTTTTTGTTATTTTTCCACGACTTTTACTCTGACTTGTATATAGCTATATAACAAATCTAAGTGACTTAACATTACGCTCATGCAACACGTCAAAGGAGTGAGTAATGAATCGTATCAAATTACGATCAGCCCTCTCTCCGTTTCTTTTACCAATTCAAAATGATACTTTTGCGAAAACAACAACTTTAGAGAAAAAATCCTATGTTAGTACACTGTAGCCAAACAAAGCCGGAGAGTTTATAAGTTTTGATATAAAGTAAACCATGTAATGCTCAAAGATTCTATTACACAAAACGCCCTAATAGTATTTCTCTATCTAACGCGTGTGGAACCGACACATCTATTCCTTCCATATGAGAAAATGGATCTTAAGAAATGTATAAATGAGTATGTAATCTATATATTATTCAAAAGAGAATAAAAAGTATTTCGAAAGTATTCTAGAGTGGAATAACGACTTTAAGATAGCCATATAATGCGATAGAAGCCGCCACAAAGGCTTCTTAAATATAAATCCGGTGCTTTATATAAAAATATTTGTAATTAAAATAATAATAACAATGATGAAGTATATAAATGATATAATAATGCGTTTTGCTCATTGTTTAAGCTGCACCACTCTTAAAACGATTTTTCAGTAATTAAACAAATGAATTCAGAAAAAAATTACGAATTAAGATTCTGCAGGAAAAAAACATTAGATGTTTCTTTATTATATATATTTACATCAATCATTATTAAAAAGGCGATAGAAACGGGGTGCCGTCAAAATAATTGCTTAATGCCAAACCGTTTTCAGCAATATACGAGTACATAACATTATTTGGCAACGAGCCAACTCTTCCTGAAACCACTGCAGTGAGTTCCAATCGTTACTAATCGATACACATCAATGTTTCTTGCAAAATAAAGCCTGAAATGAAAATAAAAAAGAATATTAAAGAAGAAAAAATACTTACCTATATTATTATATCCTATAAAAGTTATTATCCAGATAACAATCAAAACGTGTGAAGTAACCATAAATATCCACAATTTTATCTTTCCTAATAAGGACACTGCATCAAGTCCTGGTGAAAAAGTGAGAAAGTTCGATATATAAGGTTAAACAAGGCGCCTTGTAAACGGCGAACTCACGCAGCGGTTGGCATAGGACTGGGAGATTTTTGGCGCTAACTGTACTAACTTATAAGCCCTTTATGCAGTCAGACAGTAGCTAAATGCACTGCGACGAGTTTTAGTGCCAATATTTCTAAATACATACATACAATGACTTAAGAATTCCGTTTAATCTAGTATTTACAAAAGTAATACAATATATACGTAAAATAAAATATTGTAATATATGAAAACCGAATTATTATCTAATTCCTACACATAATAACGTAACCAGTTTGTATTTATGTATATACTAGCTGTGCCCGCGACTCCGTCCGTCTGGAAACTAATGTGAAAAAATAGTGACGAATAAAATCATATGAATATATTAAGTCAATTTACTTATCTACTTTTCCCCCATACTAGAGTCGCGTCGTAATAAATATTACAATAACTTCTGATAGAGTGAACTAATTTTAATTAAGCCAAGACTATATGTTACTCGAGGATATGCTTTATTTATGATTTTCTTGAGGTTTTATCGTGAACTCAGTACTTTAACAGTGATGCGTGTTCAAATAAAAAAACCGACAGACATTCAGAGGCGGATTTGCCCTGGACCGCACTGCATTGTATCGTATAACAAAAATCCTTAAAAAAAGTTGGCAAAAAAGTAAATCCATTATGTACTCAATTTTTTTTTATATCTAAGGAGGCAAACGAACTGGTGGGTCACGTGATGTTAAGCGATCACCACCGTCCATAGACACTAGCGACATCAGGGACGTCGCAAGTGCGTTGCCAGCCTGTATATGGGAGAAGGGGGAGGGGAAGGAAAGGGAAAGCAAGAAAGAGGAAGGGACGTGGGCCTCCGGCTCTCTCACTGACCAAACGAAACACAACAGTGCAAGCACTGTTATTTCACGTCGGTTATCTGTGAGAGGGGTGGTACTACCCCGGAGGAGCCGACCCATTCATGCTGAAACCAAAAATAGCTTCAGCGGGGCTCTACCGCCTATAAAAATATGATGGGTGCTGAGAAAGGGGTGGCTGGAACTTAATACATGGCCTGGGACCTTTTGCGGCCAAAACTACAAATGGAATGTAATGTGTAAAATTCTTTGTATGGGATTATATGTAGATATGAACATATTATATTTTTTTTTTATTGTAACACGACAAAGTGACTGACTATACCTGATGGTAAGCATAGTACAATCCAAAAACAGTGGCGACCACCGAGAGACAGATTATCCATCGTCGGTCGCCGCTGTCATGCCGGCCATAATGGCGAAAGTCACCTGGTACTGAATATGCACAGGCTGATCCCGAAACGCGACGCGCAAAAGCGAGTCACTATGACGGGCTTTTTCGCCATGTACATGGTGGTTGCGACCCAGTCGGGCTGTATAACCCTACCACCCCGCTATCGCCATTGCCTCGTTCGTTGATCAGAAGGGTGCACCACGTGCAGGTGAGGTTGGCTTGGGTGTCCTCAAGTCTTAAGATGTTACTCGACACCCCTTACACCCCTTTTTTTAACTAGTGTTATAGGTTTTAGCACAATCTTACTCGATGATCGGTGATAATATGGTATGATAGTAAGTATCCTATACCTAGAGGAACACAAGCACTTACGTACAGCTGCCCGAACACATCTACAGATGACTGCTGAGACATTGTCCACTTGAGTTGAGTAGCTAGACAGGTGGGAATTACAAAAAGTCCTACCTCCATACTATCAACACGATGTTTTCTTTCACTAAATGTGTGTAACATTTCAAAATCAGCTAAATCCAATTTCAATCTATACTTCTGTATTATTATTATCTATATTAATATTATAAAGAGGTAAAGTTTGTGACGTTGTAGGGGGTAATCTCAGGAACTACTAGTTCGATTTGAAAAATGCTTTCAGTAGTATATAGCTCATTTATCGAGGACGGTTATAGGCTATACATCATCACGCTAAGACTAATAGGAACGAGACACTAATGAAGAATGTTTCGAAAAGTATTTTTTCCTCTTGAAAGTTTCCGCTGCGTGTTAGCGTTAGCCTTTAAAGTAACTGTTCCACGGGAACGAAGTCGCGGACAGAGACTAGTCGTTTATATAATATGTTTATTTTTTTTAAGCTGTAGACAATGAGCACCAAGTTAAAATTTTGCCGTTGATAAAGTTTTTAGAAGTACAAAATTTTCGAGATCTTAAAAAATAACGTAAAATTTTAGAAACCATTAAAATAGGATTTAGCTACTTTTGAAATGTAACTATACAAATGTATATAAATTTAATATTCATGCGTATTCAATATACGCTATACCTACTACCAGGAACAATGACATATAGCTTTCTAGTTATAATATCATTGACCAGGCGTATTAGGCAAATCCTATAATATAAAAAATTACCTATGTAAAATTTTTGATGTGTCGAAGGACCACTTGGTTTTCGCACAAGAGACTCGCTCTCATTTGATTATTAATTTTAATAAGGTTTCTTCAAATGTGTCTCTTGGAGGAGAGTTCTTTATCGCGACTTGCGATAGTAGTTAACTGGTAAAAAACATCACGTAAGTATTACCGCTATACAACTTTGTATCTCGTTTTAAAGAAATCAATACTTTTTTTAGAATATTAAACTTTATGATTACTTTACGCACTTTTTTCAATTCTGCTCGAGTCAACTATTTTGTATGGCAATAGCAACCTGTGAAGTTAATTCTTTGCCAGCTTAATTGACTAACATTTAATTGGTTTCAAAGCAACTAAACATACAGCTAGTTTGAAGGTTAAAATAGTCTATCTTAGATAAATTCGGTGTTATTACATAAAAGTTATATACGTATTAAACACTTGCTTTAAAAATGTTTTGTACTAAATGCACCGTGCTCGCCCGAGGCAATTTCGCGTTATCTTTTTTCGCAAGTCTAACCTAACTAAAGAGAGACAAAAGAGCAATATGGCGAACAGTCAGCGAGCGCGGTGCATTTAAAACGTAATATTTTTAAAGCAAGCATTCAATACGTATTTAACTTTTTTTTTAATATTAGCAATTATATCGTGGAATTGTTGGTTAAACGTATCAAACGGATATTATTATATTAGTAACATAGGAAGAACTATGGAAAAGGGCGTGTTACTATAGTGCATAATAGAAAGAGACAGTATATTGTTTTTTCCAATGGGTTTCACTAACTGCGAAATCCGCGCTCAGCATCACAAGGTTTGACAAGCTAGATATGATAACTCCCCTGAAGGTAGATAGACTATTTGCGTACATCTATTGGAATTTCCTTCCATATGAGACAAATATTAACTGTATGTGGGTATTGTAAGCAATAGCTTAATCATTTTAAAATAAATGAGAACACCTGGCCCCTCGATAACATATCTATGCAATACTTTGAATTTCCAGAATGCTCCAGGTTTACTAAAGTTTTACGAAGAGACTAGGATATACTTATAGTGTTTTGCAACAATCTTCATGTATGTCCTGTGATCTTTTGGGCTTGATGGAAAAGGAGTCTGCTATTAAATAAGAAGAAGTGACTCGTATCACATTACGATCGCCCCTCTCACCCTTTACATTGCCAATTCCAAATATTTTTGTGCGAAACAAAGAAAAATTAAAAAAAAGTATTTGTTTATTTTTAAATTAGCCGTGCCCGCGACTTCGTCCGCGTGGAATCTTATATAAAAACAGTGACTAGTAGAATAATCTGAATGTCCATTTATTTATCTTTTGTATTTACGCCGCGTTACTAGAAGTACAGTAAATTTTTTATATATCATTTAGGAGGCAAACGAAAATGCGGGTCACCTGTTGCTAAGCGATCACCGCCGTCCATAGACACTAGCAACCCCAGAGGAGTCGTGTGTTGCCAGCCTGCGTTTGTGAGAATGGAGAGAAAGGGAGTGGGGTTAGAGGAGAGGGGAGATGGGTCTCCGGCGCTCTCACTGACTGAACGAAACGCAACAATGCAAGCACTGTTATTTCACGTTGGTTTTCTGTGAAGGAGGTGGTACTACCCCGGTCGAGCCGACCCATTCATGCTGAAACAAGAATAGCTTCAGCGTGGCTCTACCATCTATCAATCATAATCCGGCAATAGTGCCGGATTAGTAAGTATACTGGGAGTTTTTGACAGGATTGTAGTCTGTAATGTAGTGAATTTTATATTTTATTTATAATCTTGTGTTATTTGATTCTATATTGTGTAAATTTGGTGGTCTTTTACGTTATATAGTTAGTTTATTGTGCATAAGTGAAGTGAATGGAAAATAATAACACGGAGCATGAAATTCTGAGATGCCACAAAAACTTCCTGGAAGGTTTTAACAAGGGATCCACCCTCTTGTTAGAATTTTGATTCACACGACGCTTAATATTGAAATGATCGATACTATGCTTGTAATATTATTAACTACGTGACAGTGGCCATAATAATCTGAAAGATTGCCAAAACTGAAGTTAATATTTTTTTGTTCACGTAAAGGAGACGCGTCTACAATTATTATATTACAAATAAAACCAAGATACATTGTACGAATATTATATTTAATTCCAACTAGAATTTTCAAACTAGACATTATTGCACTGAAAATAAAGTTTTACAATAATTTTTTTAAATTCCCAAATCAAAATTACATAACGTTCATATTAACAATTGTTTTTGGTGCAAATTCGAAAAATTTCCTAAATACATCTAATCCCATACCAATCCATATTGGGAAATAAATTGTCAGTAGAACCTCTTTATATCGAACCTCGATGTATCGAAATCCTTGTAACTTATTCTTCAAAAAATAGTTTCTCGACTCGATAAATCATAATCATTATTTCTCTACGTGATTTTTTTGTATATATTTTCACTTTATAACCCGAATGAAATATATTTGACCTATGTATTACACTCTCCGTACAATTCGATGACTTTAACTATAGCTTGGTAAAATTAAGAATATAATCAACTTTTAAAATGTTGGGGACACTACTATGTACATACTTCCTTGGAAGTAATTTAGTTAACAATTTCGCTGTAACAACGAAATAGGTTAGAATGTGTTAAGAATTTACTTCAAAACACGATTTTATTCAGCTCTTCCATGGAGTTCGACTTACCGAGGTTCTAGGGAAGAATGTTTTACTGAACAATAATTCAATCACACGCATAAACTTATAAATTAATTTTAATCTTAAAAGATCAAAGTGCGCTTAATGCTAAATTGTACGGACTAAAGAAAAGAAATTGAAAAGTAAAAAAACTTGGTATTTTTTATTTTACATTCGTTCTTGAGAAGCATTATCGATTAATCGATAACATCTTCCCACCCTTTCACAAATAGAGTCGCTACAATTTAACACAATATATCGATAAACTATCCTATTATTTTTATAGAAAGATGATTAAATAACATAAAATTGCAAAATAATTTATATTTCGAAATAATAACGCAATTATCATTTCGCTTCATGCACATTCAAAAATTATACTAACCTCTCTTTCCTTCATATCGTCTGTCTCTTTCTTTCACGTTATTTTTTCCGCTACTCTAACCATCGGTAATTAATTAACAAAACACTTTTGTTACAAAGTTTTTTTTAAATATTGAAATAACAGTACGACATTTCAACATTGATTGAATATCCAACATGCTGACAAAAGATCTAAAAGAGATTTAATCTGTCACTTTACCCTTCGTTTTTTTCTGAATATGAGGCACTGATAACATTCTAGATTGCTTACAAGGTGAACGTAACCGTATCGTTTGTCCTTGAATTAACAACGCTTGACACCTGTTCATACGAAATGTATGTGTATATATCGACATTATTATTAATTGTAATTTTATTAATAAATATATTAATAGTATATACATTAACAATATAAATATATATTCAACGTATGTATTGTTTTTCTTTATTAAACCGTCATGGACGGTCACCGCTTTTAAATTAATATATTCGATGTATACAAATTATAAATAATTTTAGGGTGAATATTAAATATATTGTGAAAAAAAATTATCAAAGAAAATTTTGGAATGAATACTTTAGTAATTTATCGACAATTTATGAAATCAATGTGGGCCTCTCTAATAACTTTTCGCATTTCTAATCATTTTTTACTACAGAGAAAACATAACTCGATGCTTTCGTAACTCTATGACTGAACCCATAACCCAACACGTACCTCAGTTAATTTTTGAATTATTTTAAAACCCCATCATTTTTTTTTCTCGAACTGACTACGCTATTGACCTAGCAATGTCTTAACAGCTTCACCGGACTACTAAGGCGAGCGCTTAAGGCACTCAGCCGAATTTTATTTTGGCAACCAGCTTAAGGGTGCACGGCACACCTCGGCTTGGCTGTTGACTGTTGCATGCAAAATTGCGACCTATCTTAGCTAACTATTCATATATATATGAGTTGTTGAAACTTATATGGGTACCAAGCATATACACCTTAACAGCTCCTCCATATATTTATTAGCCAATAATTCAATAACTGTAATGTAATATTGGAGAATATGAATATTCGAGATTTATCAATATATTAAAAAAACAACTCTATACACGATAACTTAATTATCACATTCTCTCGTAAATAGATCTGCTTATGTTTGACCACCGATGATGATAAATATAATCTGTGCATTCATAGTCTTCCATAAAAATGAATAGGATCTGTGCAATTAACAAGCCATTTTATATAAGGAATAGAATCTATGCAATTAATAAGTCATCTTTTGGAGTTTTTGGCGGGATTTTAGTCTGTCATGTAGCGGATTTTATATTTTATTCATAATCTTGTATTATTTGACTCTATATTATGTACATTTGGTGGTGTTTTACGTAATATAGTTAGTTTATTGTGCATAAGTGAAGTGAATGGAAAATAATACGACGAAGCATGAAATTCTGCGATGCCACAAAAATTTCCTGGAAGGTTCTAATAAGGGATCCACCATCTTGTTAGAATATTGATTGACACGACGCTTAATATTCAAATGATCGGACGACGCTTGTAACATTATTGACTACGCGACAATGGCAGTAATAATCTGAAAGATTAATTCCAAAAATAAAGTTAAAAAAAAAGTCGTCTTTCAAAAGTAGCATCTGTACCTTTAATAAGCCATCCTACAAAAAAGGCAGGATCTTTGCAATTAATACATCATCGTTAAAAAGTAGTAGAATCTGTGCATTTAATAAACCATTTTTCAAAAGGCATACAATCTGTGCAATGAATACATAAACTTTTAAAAATAGAAGAATCTGTACATCTTAATAGAACATCTGTTAAAAGAAGTAGGATCTGTGCAATTCATAAGTGGTATTTCACTGATAGGATCTGTGCAATTAGTATATCATCATTCAGTGGTAGCATTCGTGCAATTAATAAGTCACCTTTGAAAACCGCCACGTGTATGATTCCATTCTGAAGGCATCACATACACACCTATACTTGTTGCGAAACAACAATGTTCGAATTGTTGTATTCCTGCATGCAAGATATGTTTTAAAATATAGTAATACACAAGCATTCCAAATCATATCTGAGAAAAAACAACATATCAGTGGCTATACTCAGAACTATGACCTTCTTAAGTCCTTTATAAATATTTACAGTCTATAACTCTTGAAGGCTAAGCGAAATGCTACCTACCTGGTTCATACTTCTGGTAGTCCGGTGAAGCTGTTAAGACCTTGCTAGGTCAATAGCGTAGTCAGCTTGAGAGAAAAAAAAAGTTCCAACTTCAGAAATAATATATAAATCAACTTAAAAAAATGTTTAATCTATTAATAATCCATAGATCTATTAAATGTAATATATATATATATATATTCTATATATAAATCAACGTATTATTTATTTCATTTTTTTAATAGCTGTTCATTATAAAATTAACAATAAAAATGGACATCGATCGAGTCAATAAGTGCGAACTGAAATCAGTACAAAACATGAAGCGACTTACAATTCTGTCAAATTGTATGTCTTGTAGATCTGTCTTCTTCTTCTTTTTAAAATGGCAATCTGTGTGCGCACACGATTTCGCCAGTGTCAAGTGAATAGAGCCACAAACAATGGAGGTTACGCCAGACAGATCTATTTGTCTCTATAAGATTATAAATACGAGCTTGATAAAAAAATGGTATTTAAAGTACAGAACTTTATAATTTCAAAGATCACTTTGTGTTTTTTTATTTATATTTATCTCGAACGTTCTATGGTATAAACGATTTATTTAAATTATAAAGCAATGGATCTCAGACTTTTTTACACGAAAATGGAGGAATTCACGTGCAAAGATGAATTTAAAAGTTGTTTATTAATAATATACGTGTCCAAACGTGACTTTAGCTGAGGCACAAAACAAAAATTAATATTAACTATGCTATAGTTTATATTACAACCCCGAACCCTTCTTGTTAACACAGAAACACAACACAACATCATCTCTTGCACACACTCATGTATCACTGCAAAAAAATCATACCAAAAAAAACTAACCAGTGATATAAATGTGAAAAAAGAACACTGACTCACACAAATAAACATATCTTATTGAAATTCTATAATTATTGTATAATTTGATTTGATATTTATAGATTTCTTGATTTTTTATCTTTTTTTTTATTTCGCTCCTGATTTTTTTGTTTTAATTCTTATACTAATAAACTAGCTTCATAGTGATGATTAAAAAATCCAACAATATAACTATACAAAGATTGGTTTTGCTTATATGGCAACATTATAATAAACTATACTTTTTTATTCCACATACTAATAATTTTAAAGCAGTAAACTAGACTTAGAGGTTACTAAGAAATCCCACCGCCCTAAATTTTTTTTTCGACTTGAAAATAACCAACACGTACGTAAGAATAGAAATTCGTCATTTATTGAATGTTGCCAACTCTTATATATTTACCCTAGTTTTCACTTAATTTGAACACTATTTTCTATAGTTAATTGGTAAGTATTATTTTATTGCCTATTGCGGTAAAAAAGCTACCCAGAAAATTGTATTTTGATACTGCTCCTATAAATATTAATTCATTTTTGTTTAAGTAGTCCGGTGAAGCTGTTAAGACCTTGCTAGGTCAATAACGTAGTCAGTTCGAGAAGAAAAAACATTTTTGTTTAAATAATGGAAACAATACAAAACTTTTTTTTTTCGGTTATCGTGTTTTTTTATTATCCATACATTAAAAAAACAGAGAAGAGTGATAATTCAATATTTTGGAAAATGAAAAATCAATATTATTATGATAAAAGTTTCTACTGCTTCACTTTGACTTCAAAAAGTTGAACAATTTTTGTTTTATATTTTACTGGTAATCTGTTACCAAAAACCTATAAAATTCCATTTAGGGTATTTCTATTTTAAGAGCTGGTAACACCAAAAAGGGACTCACCTTAAGCACAAATAATTTTTCCTCTGCAACCTATTATCACTAATAAAAATAAAGTATACTTTTTTTCTTAAATAAAAAATAAGCACTAAATATTATCAGTATCTTAGAAACAATATGTCCTAGGACGAAAACACACCGTTCTGTATTCTTGATAAGAGGGATTATCGATTACTGATTGAAAGGGAGTTAGTAGAAGAATAAGAGTCGTTCCTGAGCAGTTCCGGAGAGGAGACGCCAGCCTCGTTTGATATTTAGATACTGGATGACAGCGCGAACGCAGATTAAGATACCTGGAACCAATATATTATTATAATATATACTTAGACTGGTCATAAATACTGTTACAATTAGAAATAAACGTTTTTGGTGGGATTTTAGTCAGTCATATAGTTGATTTTATATTTTATTGCATAATCTTGTGTTATTTGACTTTATATTTTGTAAATTTGGTGGTGTTTTACGTAATATAGTTAGTTTGTTGTGCATAAGTGAAGTGAATGGAAAATAATACCATGGAGCATGAAATTCTGAGATGCCACAAAAACTCCCTGGAAGGTTCTAGGAAGGGATCCACCATCTTGTTAGAATATTGATTCACACGATGCTTAATATTGAAATGATCGTACGACGCTTATTACATTATTGACTACGTGACAATGGCAGTAATAATCGGAAAGATTGATTGCCAAAACTAAATTTAAAAAAAATGTTGGAATCTGTCTTTTTTATATCATTATTCATTAGTTTTCTCATTTTGGCGCCAGTACATTGTATATTTTGCAATATTAAAGTGGAGTGGGGTGATAAAGGGAACCGAATCACTGTATACTGCATTACACAAAGTAGGTATGCAATATTTAAAACTTTCCTTAGGCTTCGTATTAGTAGAATGTTTGTGTACCGGGCAGAAAAAGATCTGGCCGTCCACGTAGTGTTCCTGCGGAAAATGTAGTCAAAGCAGTAAATAAAAGAATTCGAAGAAATCCCGCCCGAAAGCAAAAGATTTCTCAGGAGATTAATATATCACCTAGAACCATATCGCATATTTCATAAGATGACTTAGGATTTGCAGCTTATAAAAGACATACTGGTCATTTCTTAACTGATTATTAAAAAAGAATAGGGTGGTAAAATATAAACAACTACTGAAGCGGTACGTAAAGGAGTGTTACAGAAAAATTTTGTTTACGGATGAGAGTTTTTTTTACAACTGAGCAACATTTTAACAAACAAAATGACCGTATTTATGCTCAAAGCTCTAAGGAAGTTTCACAATTAATCGACAGAGTGCAACGTGGGCACTATCCGACTTCAGTGATGGTTTGGTGGGGTATTACCTATGAAGGAGTGACAGAAACTTTTGTGAGAAAGGTACCAAAACATCGGCACAAGTGTATCAAGATACCATTCTTGAGAATGGTAGTGAAACCCCTTAACATGTTACACCATGTTTAATATCCAAGAATGGTCTTTCCAGCAAGACTCGGGCTGGGTCATAAAGCTCGGTCTACGAAGTCTTGGTTGGAAGCGAACGTTTCGGACTTCATCAGAGCTCAAGACTGGCTGTCGTCTAGTTCTATCTTAATCCGCTGGATTATGATTTATGGTTACTTTTAAAACTATCCCTACGATTGGTAGTGAAGAATTTTCCCATGGAAAGAGTGCCTACTTCTATTGATAACTGGCTTGGCTCAGAAGAACTGACTCGGTGTTATTACAAAAAAGTTAAATACGTCTTGAATACTTGCTTTAAAAAGGTTTCATTTTAAACGCACCGTGCTCGGTGAATGTTCGCCCTCTTGCTCTTTTGTCTCACTTTGGTTAGGTTAGGTTAGACTTACGAAGAAAGGATAACGAGAACTTGCCTCGGGTGAGCGCAGTGCATTTAGTACGAAACCTTTTTAAAGCAAATATTTAATATGTATTTAACTTATTGTAATAACACCGACTATGTTCATTGTTATTTATGCTGTATTCGCCAACTGATATTAGGTTAATTGACATATTTAACCTCTCGGCTGATTTGTTAAAGCCCAGATCTCAAAATCGCGCATCATGTTTTTGATTATTTTTTCAAATTTCTGACAATGTAAACCCTAAATCTCATTGTTTAAATAAAAGGTTCGTACAAATAAAAATAATTGAAAAATATCTACATTTTACATAAAAAATATAATTTTTAAAACACATAATTTGCTAATATTCGAATTTTTGCAATAAATTAGGTTTTTTTTTTAAACTTATGTGGCAACAGTCTGTTGACCTGTGCCACATGTGGTCTACATTCGTTACTAAGGAGTTAAAGCTTTATAGTTTTGAACAAGGCCAGGGGCTAAACATTACGTGAACTGATGTGTCTGCAGATTAAGTCATCGACACAGTACCTGAACATTACCTCTGATCTATCCTCGCCTCAGAACTTGACTTTAATAATTATGGGTATAACTAGTATTTACCGAAAGCCATGATGAGCCACCAGAGCCAGGAGTTCTCGTGGGACGCGAGTTCGGTGGAGTGCTTCACGATCAGAGTCCACTTGGCTAATGAGAGCCCGAACCCAGCCAGAGCACCGTAACGGCTCGCAACCGTGTGGCAGAAACACATTAGCAACAGGAACCCGATCCAGTTGAATAGAAATGCCACTGAAACAATGATATTGACCTATATAGTAAAGGGGGATGAAGTCAATCTGGTCTTAAATGTAAAGTGTTTATTCAATATCAGGCAGCATTCCGAACAAGTCTCTTTGAAAACCAGGGACAGTCGGTTTATTGGATTGTATAGTTTTTTTATTTTATTTTATATCATATAGTAAGCAGACGAACAGGCGGATCACCTGTTGTTAAGCGATCACCGCCGTCCATAGACACTAGCAATGCCAGAAGAGTCACAAGTGCGTTGCCAGCCTGTGTTTGGGGAAATGGAGAGGGGTTAGAAGAGGGGCGAAGGGAGAGGGGAGAGGAGATAGGTCTCCGGCGCTCTCACTGACCGAACGAAACTGAACGAAACGCAACAATGCAAGCACTGTTACTTCACGTCGGTTTTCTGTGAGAGGGTGGGGCTTCCCCGGACGAGCCGACGTATTCATGCTAAAACCAATAAAAGCTTCAGCATGGCTCTACTACCTACAAGTACTGTACAGATTTTTTGGAAGCATACGCTGCCGGATTATTGGACATATTGATTACGGAAAAGCGGAAATAATGAGACTACTGTTTCAACCACGTATGGCAAAAATAATGTATTTTATTCAATTGTAAGCACAGTATAATTTAGAAACACGATGACCACTAAGAAATTGGTTATACCATTGGATATCACCCATAGTATCCGTCGTCGTAATCAAGAACAGACTGGATACTTTGTTTAATAGAGCAAATAAGATGACAATGAAAAAGAATAAGCGAAACTAAGAGTACAGAAATGAGGAGACACTTATGAACACCAATTCTACTACCATTTCACAAAACAACCCTCTCATCAAGAAGAATTACCACAAAACTCTATCTGGTTTATAATATAAATGGGAATTATCCCATATTGGACATATGGGAAAATATCTAACCTTAGAACTGCCAGCTCTCAAGTACAGCTGTCAGAACTCATCCATATGTGATTGGCAACATATTTTCAACTTAAAGGTAGTAGCTAGACAGGAGAGCTTAGAATCATTTTAGAAATCAACGATGATAACTGATATCAAGTAATAATTTATTACAAACTAGCTTCTGCCCGCGACTTCCTTTGCATGGAACAGAAACCCCGATTTTTAAACATTCTTCATTGGTGCTCTGCTCCTATTGGTCTTAGCGTGATGATATACAGCCTATAACCATCCTCGATATATGAGCTATGTAACATTGAAAGAATTTTTCAAATCGGACTAGTAGTTCCTGAGATTACCCCCTACAACGTCACAAACTTTACCTCTTTATAATATTATTAGTATAGATAAATAGTTACTAATGCAAAGTATGGGCATTAAGTCATTATTACAAACATTATTGTAGAATAAACAACTCACCAATAAATGAAGTTAAAAACATGACATCTGTACCGAGCAGACTGTTCTCAGGGTCGAGTTGCTCAGTGGCTGTTTCATTTGGTTCCACAGTCACAAATGCTGTGAACGTTGGCTGATGCGGTGGGAGATCTTGCATCTATAACAGTATAAAATTATTAGACAACACTGACAGTAAAAGAAAATCTTTTAAACTCGCATACCAGAATCAATTGTTGATGAGACTGTTTTATTCTTTAATTCCTCTTCACAATAGTAATAGGAAAATATCCAATTAATTTGTGCATAATTATAATTATTTACATGTAATTGTACAAACCCTTGGAGGTCCTTCTCCTTCCATCTGCTTCTCTCTTTGAACCTCTTCATAAGTTGGCAGTATTGAGTTAGCGGCCACATCGTACGGAGGTGGAGCTGAGAAATCTGCCTGTGGTGGGGGTATGTCATGAATGTGGTCTGAAAAAGCAAGAGATAACTAAATGGTTAAAGAAAAAAATGAAAACTTTCCACAATAGAAACTCTTGTGCTGTTCCTTTAAAATCCAATACCTTGATTACTTGAAATCTGTTTTCTTGACAAGTCCAAATAAACAGTATTCCGCGGGAGGCCCGGCTGTATGGCAGCTACAGGGAGCGCAGGAAGATCCTGCAGGCTGCCATCAGCCGGGCGAAGGAAGCGGTATGGGAAGAGCTGCTGCAGACGCTGGAGGGGGATCCTTGGGGGCGCCCGTATCGGATCGTACGCAATAAGTTGCGATCCTGGGCGCCTCCGGCGACGGAGTCCCTCCTGCCGGAGGTGGTGGCGAAGGTCGTGGGTGAGTTATTCCCCGACCCTCCGCCACTCTCGGCTCCAACCATGCCTGCGTCTCGGGCGGAAGTTAAGGAGGTGTCGGACAGTCCTCCCCCAATCACCGAGGGGGAGACGGGAAGGGCTGCTGAACGCCTCCTCAACCGGCGGAGAGCGGCCGGCCCTGACGGGGTCTCCCGGCCGGGTGCTCGGCCTTGCGCTGGGCCATCTTGGGGGGTGGCTTCGGGAGCTGTTCGACCGGTGTTTGGCGGTCGGGCAGTTTCTGAGGCTCTAGAAGTTGGGGCGGCTCTGCCTCCGGACTGCGCGTCCGGATATCGGCCCCTCGTCCTGCTGGACGACGTCGGGAAGGTGCTGGAGAGGGTCGTCTCTTTCCAAGTCGTCCAGCACCTGGAGGGAGTGGGGCCGAATTTATCGGACGCGCAGTTCGGCTTCCGGACAGGGCGTTCCACAGTAGACGCCCTGTGTCTTCTAAAGTCGCTGTCGATGGAGGCGACCTCCCAAGGAGAGAGGGTCTTGGTGGTGTCCCTAGGCATCGCCAACGCCTTCAACAGCCTGCCGCACGGTGTCATACGGGAGGCTCACCGATATTTCGTAATGCCTCCGTACCTGCGGCGGTTGTTGGAGGCGTACCTGGAGGACAGGGAAGTCGCCTACGCCGACGGCGACGGGCGGATGGTCCGGCGGACAACAAGGCGGGGCGTTCCACAGGAGTCTGTCCTGGAGCCGCTCCTGTGGAACATGGGCTACGACTGGGTGCTCCGCAGCGCGCTCCCATGTGGAGCGCGCCTAATCTGCTACACGGATGATACCCTAGTCGTAGCCCGGGGGAAGGGCTGGAGAGAGGTAGAGCGCCTGTCCACGATGGCCACAACCCTCGTGGTCAGGCGCATAAGAAGGTTGGGCCTCGTGGTCAGGCGCATAAGAAGGTTGGGCATCAATTCTATATTTTGAAAGATCGTTACTCTGCTCCTATTGGTCTTAGCGTGATAATATATAACATGCAGCCTTCCTCAATAAATGAGCTATCTAACACTGAAAGAGTTATTCAAATCAGACCAGTAGTTCCTGAGATAGTGTTCAAGCAGACAAACTCTTCAGCTTTATAATATTAATAAAGTATAGATTGAAAAGCAAACTGAATAAAGGGAGCAAGCAATTAACGCTACGGTACCCAACAGAGGACACAAAAAAGGTAGGATGTTCGAGAGTAAGATGGAGTGATGACATCCACTTAATCTTGGGTACTAATTGGACCACAGTACCAGATGACAGACCTTTATGTTAAGCTGGAGGAGGCCTATGCCAAGAGGCACATTGATGTGCGCGACGTTATATGTGATATGTAGCATAATTGCAAATTAATGACTTTATTTTTATTATATTGATTTAAGTATTATTAAGTTACCAGTTTCATTACATAGCACAGCTATTTACTTTCTTTCTGTTTATAATTTTAGATTGTAGTGTCCTGTAGTGTAGTGATTTTAGTAGTAGACGTTTTTAACTAACACTCAAAAAAGTTACTTCTGGATATAATAAAAAAAATAAGAAAATAAATGGGTAATTACTTATTACCTCTACTGTGCTAGCTGACCGCTGCAGTAAGGCTGGTTCGTGCTGTCTTTGTTACGCAAGTCTAAACTAACCTAACCGAGTTACAACTGTTTAGAAATACTCTAAATGGAGTCAAGTGGATATAAATTTTCATCAGATAAGTAGTAATTTTGTATAATAGTTGTTATAAAAATATTGTGGTTTGTGTGTTGTTGCATAAAACAGATCCGTTTTGGTTCAGTTAGACTTGCGTAAAAAAGTTAATACGAGCCGGCCGCGGTAGCGGTCAGCGGGCGCATTTCAGTTGCAGTAGCATTAATATGTAAGTACCAACAATTGTTAAGCCTAACCTTTCTTTAGTTTAGGTCAGTAGGAGTTAGATCAGAACTTCCTGACCCTGAGAGACCTAACTCTATTTACTAATGACATTCTAGGCAGGCACAAATTAAATAAAAATTCACCAAATGATAACGAATTCCAATATTCTCAAGATAATTTACAACCACAATTGTTTACACAGACTGTGTTTAAAATATTTAGTGAGACATTTGGGCATGACTAAGGAAATATAACCATTTAAAATATTACAATTGTAGTAATTTAATCATGTAAAAACTGTAATGTAATAAGACACACTGTTTTTTTTTTTAAGAAATTCTCTATTTTAAAATATGTAATCTATCATATATTGAGAGATCTGGATGCTATAAAAAAATTGTATACAAAATTCAATTTCAGCATTGATAAATAAATAGGATTCAGGTGAATTGCTATAAAATATCTACACAAATATTTACTTTGTTGGTCTGTGTTATTAAATAAAATATAAAGAAAAAGAGACAAAGACTTAATTTATTATTATTATAAAAATAGTTCTTTTTCTTCCTGTAAATATAGATTTTAATAAGTAGAAATGCAAATAATCTAAAATATTTGCATTATATTATCCATACAGCTTTGTATTCATCTTTA
>JACEII010000099.1:792193-889647 GCA_014332785.1 Antheraea mylitta
TCGAGGAAGTATATATTTGTAGGTGGTAGAGCCCCATTGAAGCTATTTTTGGTTTCAGCATGAATAGGTCAGCTCCTCCGGGGTAGTACCACCCCTCTCACAGATAACCGACGTGAAATAACAGTGCTTGCATTGTTGTGTTTCGTTCGGTCAGTGAGAGAGCCAGAGGCCCACGTCCCTTCCTCTTTCCTGCTTTCCTTCCCCTCCCCCTTCTCCAATATACAGGCTGGCAACGCACTTGCGACGTCCCTGATGTCGCAAGTGTCTATGGACGGTGGTGATCACTTAACATCACGTGACTCACCAGTTTGTTTGCCTCCTTTGATATAAAAAAAAGGCTATATATAATCACGGTAAGATCAATAAGAGTGGAGCACTAATGAAAGTCTAGTTCACTTGAAACTTTTTAAGGGTTCTGAATATATATGAATAGATCACAAGCTTAGGTACAAACATGTACTATATTTGGAAAAATTGAGACAAATTTATGACAATTAAATGCCATTTTAGATTCTTATAATAATATTTTAACTTTGTTTTGTATTAAACTTGTTGACTTTATATGATCAAGCCAGAACTGAAGATTATATTGACAGGAGCCAAAAGGAAGGGATGATCTACTTATTGTTGAATTACATGATTTCTACCATTTGTAACATAGAAGTTACCAAAAAGAGTATGGTATTTTAATTATTGAAATTGTAATATATCGTGAATTTTTGCTAGAACATATAGATCATGGATATTTACCACTAAATTCGCTGTAACTACGCCCTTGGTTCAGAGGTTTAGTCATAAAATGTAACAAACAGATAACACAAAGTTATATTGCATTTTATAAACTGTAGTTCATAAAAATATACGAAATATGATTCACGCACTTATTCTATAGAAATATTGTTATCACCGATAAAAATATGGCATTAAAATTTGTTATAGAATTTTTAACAATAGGTAATATAAATCCATACTTATAAACGAAGGCGGCATATTGCCTTCGACTGAGGCAGGAAGAATAATTCTCAAATGCGCCCCGGGATGAACGTTTTCGATACGGGTGCTACTCTGTGGAAAAAAAACACTTTCTCAAATACAAGTACACATCAGAACCAATTACATAAATAAACAATTCGTACATACCATTTTAAAAGTATCTTAAATGCTTTGTTACACCACAATAAATTACTGAATTAAAGTTCACGTTTATACCTAATATTGTATGCCTAGAAATGAGTTTTTCATGATACAACAAGCATAATACTTGATTTTCTAAAAATTTATCAATCAAGACGTATAGCGCACACTCAGTTTATCTACTAGAGATGTCAGACGAGTAGTTCCGGATTATAGTTCTACGAACTATGTTCCTACTGGAATAATATTGATCCAATCAAATATTATGTTAACCCATGGACTTATTATATTAGTTAATTTAGTATATTATGGCCAAGTGTCAACCAGAGAATGATAATATGTGCCGAGTTCCGTGTCACATGTTTGGTGTGAGATCGACTTTAACGAATGGTATTGAAATGGATTGACTCCCTGTACGACTAATAGTCTGTGCTGACTCCTTCCACCCGCAAGGATAAGTGTGCATGGATATAAATCATATCTTGAACATGGTTTTATTCGTAGTCCGGTGAAGCTGTAAAGGCCAAAAAATAAAGGCCAATAGCGTAGTCAGTTCGAGAAAAAAAATGGTTTTATTCCAAAGTGTAAGCTGATTTAATATTGTCATATATTATTTCTTGCTATATTGTAGAATAACAATGAATAATATAAATACGTATAAATTTATAAATATTCACAAAATATAGAATTAATTTATTTGTTAATACGACAATCACGAAAGTAGAATTTATGGTTTTTCAAATACATGTTCCTTACATGGGGCATTCCACACCAAATCGGACTATTTAAATAAATGGATGTACCTTTTGATTCCTTTGTTTTTTTTTTTTTAATCTTATACTTTTCCATTCCTCCACTTTGAAGCCTGCTTAGCAATGAAATTTCTCTAATTACTATTTACTTACGATTATTGAAAATTAAAATCAACAAAAATCTGAAAGCTGAAGAGGTTTAAACTTTCTATTTTTTCTTATATTCAAATTTTTATACTTTCTTCCGTGTGGAACGCCACATTTAATAATTTTTGCAAGCATAAAAATTTAATTCTTTATTTTACAAAATATCGTCTCATATAAGTGAACATTTTAGATCTAATAACAAATTAGGGTTTTATGATATAAAATATAATTGATTAACATGGAGTTTTAGTGAGTTTCAAGTTCTTATTTCAAGAGTAAATATCAAAATACGTATTATATTCATCTGTATGCCATAATTAATGAAAAGAAGTTCGTGAGATATTACACTGTTAATTTGTGGTATTTATTTTAATACATGTACTCTTGTTAATTTGACCCTTTTTATATAAAAAATATTGAAAGTATACTGTAGTGTACTAGTATGTTATTATTTTTAAATTATTAGTTTATATTGGGAATTATTCAAAAAGTATTGACAGTTCGACGATCAACAAGCATGTGACTTGTTTTTTAATATTTAACAGTTTATATATTTTTAATAAAGATTGTGACATTCAAACATAGTCTCTCGAACTGATTAAGCTATTGGCCTTACTAGGCCTTTACAACTTCACCGGACTACTAAGGCGAGCGCTTAAGGCACTCAGCCGATTTTAAGTAACATGCTCAAGGGTGCACGGCACACCTCGGCTTGGGGTGTTACCGGAAATAACCCGATCTGACCTAGCTAAACTATGATATTCAAAAAGTATTGACAGTTCGACGATCAACAAGCATGTGACTTGTTTTTTAATATTTAACAGTTTATATATTTTTAGTAAAGATTGTGACATTCAAACATAGTCTCTCGAACTGATTAAGCTATTGGCCTTACTAGGCCTTCACAACTTTACCGGACTACTAAGGCGAGCGCTTAAGGCACACAGCCGATTTTAAGTAACATGCTCAAGGGTGCACGGTACACCTCGGCTTGGGGTGTTACCGGAAATAACCCGATCTGACCTAGCTAAACTATGATAAGCTACACATGTGTTCATTTTTGAATCATACAATTAAAATTGCATGATTCAAAAACACAACATGTAAATCGGAAAGAAACAAACTAAACTACTCGATTCAGTTCGAATAAGGGAAAAAAGTAAACCCTTCCACCAGTTTGTGTAAAGGTGCATGTCTGAATATCTGTGTGTGTGTGTGTGTGTGTGTGTGTATAATCGGTGTAGTGTGTACTGTATCGCGATAGCAACATCTTTGTGATCACCTGGGTAATCTCGAGCAAAGATGCTGCCGAGATGACGCGACGTATGTGCGGGAGTAAAACGTTAGGGCCCTGCCTCGTGACGCACGAGGGAGGGGTCCGCGACGTGGCCGGCCACGTGAATTGAAAAGATCAAATTTACAGATTAAACGAACGGCGCCGGCGCCGATATCTAAAAATAGAAATAACGACATTGTTTATCGATTTTAGGAGAAGATAGATATAAACACGCGAGTTTATCTTATATTGAGAAAAAATTATTATTATTTCAAGAGGGTGGCACGCGCGAGCCTTTGAATGGTAGCCGCGATGGCGGGAAACTTCGCGATCACACGAATAGGGCCCTGTTTTGGATCGTTTGCTACTTCATCGTACACGGAGATCTCCGAGATCTCGTGGAAGACTAAGAGCTGGGCTGACCAGTCTATACCAGATAATTTGAAGGAGAGGGCGGGGTTGGCCTGTGAAGGCTTAGCCGCCTGAGGACGAGGAGCAGGCTGGGGCGCGATCTTGGGGGCCCACAGGGCCTGAGGGGCCCGTGCGGGGTAGAGTGGCGCGCTAGGAGGGGGGCGGGCGCTACTGGTGCACGAGATGTGCTCGGCAAGTTAGGGAAGGCCTCTCTAGAGTTGAGAGGTGGAGGTCGGGGACGGGTTGACGCTGCAGGCGCCTTAGACGGCGAGACCTGCCTAGCGTAGCGGGGCTGTTTTGTACGAGGGGCGTGGAGACACCCGCGATAATTCACGGTATGGCCCACGCCGCGGCATAAGACACAACTCGAAGGATCGGGAGAGTCTTTCGTGCGAGAAAACTCCTTAGTGGAGTGGTCGCCGAGACACTTAATGCGCCTGGGTTTCAGGTAACAACTCAGTGCGGAGTGTCCGTACACCTGGCAGTTGTGACACTGCGAGGGTACGTACGTTTTGCGCGGCGGCTGTAACGGTGACGCCGGAGAGGCCGCAGAGGGTCGAGAGGTTAAATATTTTCTTACCCTCCACGGTGCGATCGAGAATGACCAACACCATATCGTAGGGCATTCTAGTGCGCGGGGAGCGCATACGGTGCACCTCTTTAACAGGGAACTTCTGTTCCCTGAGGTCTTCGTATATGTCATCGACTGGGATTTCTGAAGGGACTCTGCGGATGACAATACGCAGCATACGCTCTTCTTCGAGCGCATAGGTGAAAAAATCAAACTTATTATCGCGCAGGAAACGCGTAAGTTTGCGGTGAATAGTAGGGGTAGCTACCTTTACCTCAAACATAATATGTTATGTTAAATGTTGTACTAAAGGCTGGTACCCGGCATATACGTAATTATAATACGGTTACCGTGTACCAGTAAAGATAATTGTAAATAGTAATTAAAAATATAGCTTTGTAGATTATACACAAAACTCCCTTGGGTGTTCTAAAAACGTTCAACCACCGTGTCAACTTTTAAGAACAATATTTGAAAATTAGAAATATATTAAGACAGACTAAAAAGATGTGTATCTATCTAATAAATAAAAGGAATGTCAATATCGCTTGCGTCAAGTGTCAATGTCAATATAATTCTGATGTCATTTATTTATATTATACAGTGCGCGTGTTCAGAAGATGGGAAATAAAATTTATATTAGATTTTAATGCTTGGATTATAGTCATTATTCAAACAATGAAGACTGCTCTGATGGTTGCTGAAAAGCCGTCGCTGGCACAAAATCTTGCAAACATACTTAGCAATGGAAAATGTAGTACTAATAAAGGTAATAATCGATTAATTTCTAATAGTGTTTTTTATGTATTCATTTGTTTCAGTGTAACTGTATTTATTAATTTGTATCAGCTTCTAATTCAGCGTGCTCTGTTCACGAATGGAATGGAACATTTAAAAACGAACCGGTTCGGTTCCGAATGACGTCGGTGTGCGGTCATGTTATGAGTTTGGATTTCACCGGGAAATATAACAACTGGGATAAAGTGGACCCGATAGAGTTGTTTAGCTGTCCTACAGAGAAGAAAGAAGCCATGGCAAGACTGAGGATACCGGCCTTCTTAGCACAGGAGTCAAGGGGATGTGACTATCTGATTTTATGGCTTGATTGTGATAAAGAGGGAGAAAATATTTGTTTTGAGGTGAGCATAGAGTGTATGCGAAATATTGCGGTTAAAATATGTTACCTGATATGTAGGTGTTTTAATTTTTTATTCATAATTATTAGTTGTTGGACTATCATTTACATTATTGTTCATATACTATAGAAGATGCATATTTATGAAAAAAAAATTTTTTTGAAAGTAAATAAAGGTCTTTTTCCTCATTGACTACTTTCAAAATGTAGCTGGTTTAGGTGAACTCCCTGCAGCTACATTTCTACCATATTTCTGAAACTCAACAAGAAATGTGAAGATTGTATTTAA
Source organism: Antheraea mylitta (assembly GCA_014332785.1). Lineage (NCBI taxonomy): Eukaryota > Metazoa > Arthropoda > Insecta > Lepidoptera > Saturniidae > Antheraea > Antheraea mylitta. Next base: position 797,909 of record JACEII010000099.1, read on the forward strand.
CCTTTATGGGTCCGGAGTGGTTTTTTCACCAGTACATACTAGAAACTAGTACTATATAAATACTGAAAAGGTTATTTATGGAAATTCGCTACTTTCAACATAGTGCACTGAATATAGAATATGCAAATTTTACAAGTAATAGTTTCTGAGCTTCTTAAAATATTATCTGCCTATATGGTAGTCCGGTGAAGCTGTTAAGACCTTGCTAGGACAGTATTGTTGTCCGTTTGTGGAAAAAAGATCTGCCTATATTGATAGGTGGTGTTAAGCAACATATTAGGTCTTCATTCAAAAGCAGATAAAGTTTCGTGAATCCCCAGTTACTAATTATGAACCTTGATTTCTTGTCACTTCAATATAGACCTCCATTGAGTCTCTCGTGGAGCCCTCGGGATCCACCTGGACCACTTTGGGAACAAACAATGTAGAGTATAATTTGGAAATACATAAAAAACTATGGAAGTCTAACAAACACTCGGAAACTACTAAGATTTCAGTCTAACTTTTTCAGTTTTATTTCATAGGTTGTTAGTTCTTATCTAAAAAAACATTGTACCTACATTTAATATAATGTTAATAAAGTTTTATAAGTACTATGCATTTAGCAATGTGTATTCTTGTAATGGAAAAAGTGGTGTGGTGTGCTTGTGCATATAATTGTTTAAACATTTTATAATATATTATTGACAATAATAAAATAGAAATATCTTTATATGTCTCAATATAGTCAGTATTAAGCTCATATAAAAGTTGTATACTCTGTTTTTACACTTTTTTAATGTCATCGGAGGCAAATGAACTAAGGTGGGTCACCTGATGTTAAGTGATCATGAATGTCCATAGACACTAAAAACACCAGAGGAGTCACAAGTGTGTTATCAGCCTGTGTTGGTGGGGATGTGGAAGGGAGAAAGAGAGGTAGGCCTCCGGCCCTCTCTCTGACTGAACAAAACGCAAGAATGTAAACACTGTTATTTCACATCGGTTTTTTTGTGAGAGGGTGGTACTACCCTGGACAAGCTGACCCATTTGAGTTATAGATTCAGCTTGGCTCTACCACCAACACCATTTGCATGAGGTGTGAAATATTAAAATTAATTGAAACAAATGGCTACATACTAGCTAGTGACAAGTATTAATACATCTTGTCTGAGTATTAGTTATATGGTGAATTTCTCTTTGATTATTTTAGGTCTCGCCATATTCACAACAACTACTTATATATCTTCATATTCTTATATGTACTATAAGCATTGATATACAAAAACCTAAGATACAGACTCAATATCTCAAAATCCGTCCTTATGAAATGAGTACACATTTCAAAATTGTGCATTCAATGCCTTGTCCTACCCCTGACTTTGATCGTAAAATTTTATTGCTTGTACATTGCTTTGTAAAAACAACTTTAAATCATTCAGGTAAGATTGAATTTACAAAATCATACATTCATCACATAACTATAATTACATTTGTATATTGGTGAATTTTTGGGGGCGATTGTATATTTTTTTAACTTTATTTTTGGCAATCAATCTTTCAGATTATTACTGCCATTGTCGCGTAGTCAATAATGTTAAAAGCGTCGTACGATCATTACAATATCAAGCGTCGTATCAATCAATATTCTAACAAGATGGTGGATCTCTTGTTAGAACCCTCCAGGGAGTTTTTGTGGCACCTCAGAATTTCATGCTCCGTGGTATTATTTTCCATTCACTTCACTTATGCACAATAAACTAACCATATTACATAAAACACCACCAACTTTACACAATATAGAGTCAAGAAACACAAGATTATGAATAAAATATAAAATCCACTACATGACAGACTGAAATCCCGCCAAAAACTCTATTGTAGATTATGTTTTAAGCGTCATTTTATTGAGACAGTGTGTCTTGGGTTTTTATATGTTAATGACTTAAAACACTTTCACAGTATTTACCAGAAGCCCAGTCTGTCCTAAGATTCTTATTTTCAAATAGTATACAGTTTTTAATATTGTTTTTTAGGTTATGAGTTGTGTTCAACCTTACATGAAAGGGGATGTACTTTCTCCTCTGGTTACGTATCGAGCAAGGTTTTCCGCTATCACAGATAAGGATATTAAAGCGGCTATGTTGAATCTGGTCAGACCTAATGAGAATGAGTCTCGGAGTGTTGACGCAAGGCAGGAGCTTGATTTAAGAATTGGTTGTGCTTTTACACGATTCCAAACTAAATACTTCCAAGGTGAGTTTATATTTAAAATTATATTACAGTGTGTGTGTGTGAAAGTAAAAATCGAATGAAATAGAAAAGTAATGTAGAAAAGTGGTGCTCCATATCATTTTTGAATTTTAGCTTCTACTATGCCTAGTAAGTTACAGTATACTATATACTTATTTAAGACAAGCTGTGCTCGCGACTTTGTCTGCATGGAACTTTATTTGAAAAACAATGATTAATAAAGCCATATAAATGTATTAAATCCATTCACTTATTAATTTTTCTCTCGTACTTATGAGCATCATTAAAATTACAGTAACTTTTGATAGAGTGGACCTATTTTAATGAAACAAAGACTATGTTATTCTCGAAGATATGCTTTATGATTTGTCTATGATGTGTTTTATGAATACTTCAGCTCTGATGTGTGTTTATACAAACAGATAGACAGACAGACATGTCTAAAAGTGATTGAAATGTATTTTTTTACTTATGAAAATTGAAAAAATACTGACACTTTACATCTATCTTCTTATTATTTATTTATTTAAGATATTATTAAATATATAAGATTTCTTGTAACGAATTTAGGCAGATACGGAGATCTGGATGCGTCTCTCATATCTTATGGCCCATGTCAGACTCCAACACTCGGGTTCTGTGTTCAACGGCATGATGAAATCCAAACATTCAAGCCAGAGACGTACTGGGTGCTTCGTGTCACCGCCAGTACGTCTGAGGGCAGAGAGCTGCCACTTGAATGGAAAAGGGTTAGAAGTTTCGAAAAGGATATCGCTAATATGTTCCTTGCTGGCATCAAGGAGATTAAAGAGGCTACGTAAGTTGTATAAACTTCATAAATAATGTCCAAGCATTTTTTTATGTCATAGAAGGTAAACGGGCAGGTGGGTCACCTGATGTTAGGTGATCACCACCATTCATAGACACTAGCAACACCAAGGGAGTCGCAAGTGTATTGTCTGCCTCTGTTGTTGGGGAAGGGAGTGGGGGAGGTGGGCCTCCGGCACTCTCACTGACTGAACGCAAAGAAACAATGCAAGCATTATTAATTCATGGCTTTTTTTTGTGAGTGGGTGAGGGAGCGAACGAGTGACCCATTTATGCTGAAATCCCTTATAGCTTCAGTGTGGCTCTACCACCTATTAATAATAACTAATTGTTCTTTACATATGAATGATGTTAGTTGCTGTTATAGTAATTTCTATGTATAATTAATTTGTTTTTTGTAGTGTAGTGAATATTCAAGCCAAGGAGAAGGTGAAGCCTCGTCCAACGGCTCTTAACACTGTCGAGTTGATGCGAGTCGCCAGCGCTGGGCTTGGTATGGGACCGCATCACGCTATGCAGGTTTAGTTTGCTATATTATCGTATTGCTAAATGACTCTATTAAGCCCATTCCGTCTCTTATTATCGTCGATTAATTGATTACTCTATTTGACGCTACAAGGTTCGTTTTATATAGAACAGTACTCTGGATAAAAATTTGTAACTTGAACACTTGGAAACCAGTGCAAGGGAGGTAAAGGTACATTTCCTGAAGACATGAGCTCATCAGCACCATTTTTGTAAACAATTTAAACACAGTTGTATTCTATATATAACTGGCGAATCCAGCAGACACTATCCTGTCTAGAAAATTAATAAAAATATCTCGACAACCCCACCTGCTGGCTTCTATTCATACTAATCGGGTGCATTCATTGTGTAAGAAAATGTGAAAAATATTGAAAATTAAAAAAAATATAAATTGTAGTCGAATTTCGACCAGTAGTGAACATAAAAAACATAATATAAATATATATTACAAGCATTTTATTAAAAACATGTTTCTGCCCGCTGCTTCGTCCGCGAGGAATAGTTACTTTGCTATATAGGTAACGCCAACATGCAGCGGAAGCTCTCAAGAGGAAAAAATACAATTTTGAAATATTCTTCATTGGTGCTCCGGTCATACTCATTTTGGCATGATGATATATAGTCTATAACCTTCCGCGATAAATAAGCTATATAGCACTGAAATATTTTTTTCAAATCGGACCAATAGTTCCTGAGATTACCCCTTACAACATCACAAACTCACAAACTTTACCTCTTTATCTATACTAATATTATAAAGCCGAAGAGTTTGTTTGTTTGGTTGAACGCGCTAATCTCAAGAACTACCGGTCCGATTTGAAAGTTTCTTTTAGGGTTAGATAGCTCATTTATCGAGGATGGCTATAGGCTATATATCATCTGGTTAAAACCAATAGGAACGGAGCACTAATAAAGGATGTCTCAAAATCGGGCTATTTTTAGAGCATCCGCTGCGTGTTAGTGTCAGTTCTATATGCGTTGCCATGGTAACATGATAACATTCTATCGGAAATATTATTAGGGTTAATTTTGTTTTCCTGTTCAAAAGTTTATTCTACGTTATTTTTAATTCCAATTTTTTATTATAAGTAGTACGTTGCTATCGCAAACATTTTTAAAGTCTATTTTGAGCTGCTATTCTAAAAGGTTAGTAGTAATAATATTCGTCCATCAATACAGGCGAAGGAATTAATCCATACTGTTCTTATGTATTCTCTACCCAGTTTTCTTCTATATCTAAGTTAATGTAAAGATATAAGCGCCAAATCTTCTATATAATATTTCGTAAATTTTTATCTTCTTAATTTTCAAGACCCCAGAATACATGTGCTCCGTGGTATTATTTTTCATTCATTTCACTTATGCACAATAAACAAACCATATTACATAAAACGCCGCCAATTTAACACAATATAGAGTCAAATAACACAAGATTATGAATTAAATACAAAATCCCCTACATGACAGTTTGAAATACCGTCAATAACTCCTCAAAAAGTTCTTACAACAAATGGTTACAACAATTAGTTCTACGTTACTTTTTTTTTTTTTTATTGAAGCACGACAAAGTGACTGCACTATGCCTGATGGTAAGCATAGTACAATCCAAGAACAGTGGCGACCACCGCGAGACAGATCATCCATCGTCGGTCGCCACTGTCATGCCGGCCATAATGACGAAAGTCACCCGGTACTGGATATGCACAGGCTGATCCCGAAACGCGGCGCGCAAAAGCGAGTCACTATGACGGGCTTTTACGCCATGTACATGGTGGTTGCGACCCAGTCGGACTGTAAAACCCTACCACCCCGCTATCGCCATTGCCTCGTTCGTTGATCAGCAGGGTGCACCACGTGCAGGTGAGGTTGGCTTGGGTGTCTCAAGTCTTAAGATGTTACTCGACACCCCTTACACCCCAAAAAAACCCCAAAAAGTTTTGTTCCGAATTTTTGGTTTGTGATATATTATGTATTATAAGAATAAAGTGTGTGTATATAATATTAAAATAAATACTTTTTGATGAATACATATATCTGCGGTGCTACAAATATCAACATCTTTTTTTTTTATTCTGTCGATATGTCTGTTTGTTTATTTGTTCCGGGTAATCTCCGAAATGGATAGACCTATTTGAACGGTTTTTTTTTCTTAGAATTGACTACGTTATTGACCTAGCAAGGTCTTAACAGCTTCAACGGACTATAAGTAATATTTAAACGGAAATTCTACGGGCAAATAACTAACTAATTAGTTGTTTTATTTTAAGATAGCGAGTTCAGCAGACGATACCCGCTCTAATAATAAGACAAACTATACCTAAACCTTGCCCAAAAATCATTTTATATATTGGTTAAAACGGCATGAAGATGGTTTTTGATCTTATCGCGAACAGTCGTATAGACATCCCATTCGATACATATGTATAATGTACATGTTACCTGTTACTGTAGATGATGTGCGTGTCATACTTACAAATATTTTTGAAAGAGTATTATTGTTATTTACACATCTAATAACAATTTTGAATTTATTTAATACATACAAAAACGCGTGCTGAGCCGCGGGTAACGGCTAGTAATATTATAAAATAAATAATAACAATAATATTACAAGTATTATCTTTTTTTTTTTTTCGAACTGACTACGCTGTTGACCTTTCAAGGTCTTAACAGCTTCACCGAACTACTAAGGCGAGCGCTTAAGGCACTCAGCCGATTTTATTTGGGCAACTATTTCAAGGGTGCACGGCACACCTCGGCTTGGCTGTTGCCTGTTACATGCAAACTGCGACCTAACTTAGCTAACCTAGCTAACTATTCATTTATGTTTGAATTGTTGAGACGCATATATGTACCAAGCATACACGCCTCAACAACCCCTCCATATATTTTTTATCGGAAAATTAAAGTTTTTTCAGTTCGATAAGGGAAAAAAATAAAACCCTTCCACTTCCATGTGTAAGCGTGTAGGCGTGCACGTGTGTGGGGGTGATCGTGTAGTGTTGTAGCAGTGATGTAAATTTGTGTGTTACTGTATCGCGCAAGCAGCGCACTCAAGGGCTCCACACTGAGGGAACGGACCTAGGCTTGAGTCGCTGCCGAGGGAGGCCTAATCTGGTAACACAAGTATTATCGTAAAATCCTTGTAATATTATTATTATTTACTTTTTTTATTCAGTTTCTTCTATTCTGTAGACTCCTTGGTCTGCTCCTTTTTTGTTTCTTTACGTGTAATGTCTTGTATGGGTAAAAAATCGTATCCGTGAGCAAATATGTTTTTTTTTTCTTTTTTTATTGCATTAGAAATAATAACGCAAAAATATACATTCTTCAAGTCGTGATTCCATTGTATTCTATACTAATATTATAATGAGGTAAAGTTTGTGAGTTTGTGACGTTGTGGCGTTGTAGGGTGTAATCTCAGGAACTATTGGTCCGATTTGAATAATTCTTTCAGTGTTATATAGCTAATTCGTGGAGAATGGTTATAGGCTATATACCATCACGCTAAGGCCTTTAGGACCGGAGCACAGATGAAAAATGTTTCAAAATCGGGATGTTTTATCCTTTTAAGAGGTTCTGCTGCGTGTTAGCATTAGCCCAAAGTACCTATTTCACGCGAACGAAGTCGCGAGCAGAGGCTAGTTGGTTATAATTTTGCATTTGAAAATTTGTTTCCAGATTGCCGAAAGACTTTACACTCAAGGTTATATATCATATCCTCGGACAGAAACCACAAGTTATTCTGAAAATTTCGACTTAATGTAAGTTTTCAATTTCAATTCAATTAAAACTAGCTGACGAGGCCCACATGTTGCTGTGTTTCAACTATTACATGTAGAATAAAAATTAGTATAAACTATAATTTAATATTAATACGTGGCGCCATCTATAACCAGTCGGTCCTACAGCTTTCTATCATCAAACTAATTTAAGCGCCATCTGTTGGAGACTGCCGAAATTTACAATGGATAACAATAACCAACATTGACAATTGTTTAATTTGCAATTAAAAATATTTATGTAATTGTTAAAAATGTAAACATCGACTTATTTCATTTTACTTCACTTCATTACCTAGCTTCAGAGATTAAGTTTGTCAGCCGTTTAAATGAAAAAAAGAATAGCGGTCATGTATTTATGTAGTTCTTCGCAATGTTAATTTATTTTCTGGTGTAAAAAACAAACTGTTCTGAAGTAACTTTATTTTATTAACATTAGGAAAGTTTAACTTAAAAGTCATTTGCCTTATGGAGATTCTGAAATACATGAAAATGAAAGTTGTTTTTTTTTGTTTAATTTCTTTGTGAATAATTAGTAATTTGAAACCAAAATTCAAGAATATATCTAATCGTCTTTGTTTTCTCGATCTATAACTGACTATGTATATATTTAATCATTACATTTTTTGACATTTCATCCTTGAGGAAGATAATTTTCAAGTTTAGACAACTCAGCATAAAAGAATGTAATACAAAGTCACTAACGTATTTACTAACAGTCACTACTTCATCTTGCCCTTCATTATAGTGGAAAATGAATATTGTCTAATTTCGATTAAAATCGGTGTCATAATTAGTCAGTGACTTATGGAGTTTCTCTAATGCATGCGATATTTGACTCGATGCTGTTCCTTTGATACTAAAGTGACTTTTATGATTTTGTTTGACATATGAAGCTATCTTAGAAAAACACAAATACCGGTTTGGTAAAATAAATGACTTATGAGGTTTCTGAAATACCCGATTCAAATAGTACGGCTGATAAGAGCTTATGGGCTTCAACAGGGGTACGTTACGTCAACAGCAGAACTCTTCGAAATGGGGCGCTGAAGTGCGAGCTATCATCGCCAACGGCATCAACAAGCCCAAGAAAGGACATGATGCTGGTGACCATCCTCCCATAACTCCAATGAAGGCTGCCTGTGAGTACCTTTGAGTATTTTATTTTCTCGCTAGCCTCTGCCCGCGACTCGCGTTAAATAGATACTCTGGGCTAAAGCTTACACAGCGGAAGCTCTCAAGATGGAAAAACCCGGATTTTTAAAGATTCTTCATTGGTGCTCCTATTGGTCTTAACGTGATGATATATAGCTTATAACCATCCTCGATAAATGAGCTATATAAAATTGAAAGAATTTTTCCAAGCGGACCAGTATTTCCGGAGATTTACCCCCTACAACGTCACAAACTCACAAACTTTACCTCTTTATAATATTAGTATAGATTCGGAGCACAGTCTGTTTCTATATCCAAATTCTTAGCCGATGTTCCAATGCCATAATATTCAATAGTATCAGCCCCACAGCAAGACTAAAGATCCATTCCATGGAAGATACGAGAAATGAATACCAGAAGTTACCAATATCTCTAATCTAGTCCGGGAATGGTACATTTTTCTGTATTTGTAGTTGTTTTAACTTTTCTTCCAAACAATAAATGTTTAACCTTATGTTGATATATCAATATTGGTGGCTTTTCTGCAATATAATTTGGTGGCATCTTTCTCAATATAATTATGTATTCTTCAATTTAATTTGATAGATTTTTCCATTATTCTTACTGATATGCGCAAGTGAATTTGTTTTGTTACGTTTTCACGTCATAACTACTTAATCGATTGTCATGCATTCTTTTCCGTACACGTTCTCACCAGAGCAAGTACTGTGTATTGCAATATATAATGAGGAGTAATCGAATATAAGAAACACTGTATAATGTACTCTATCTCATTCTATCATCCGTCAAGTCCTATATTTGTCTCTTTTTAACGTCCCTTTTTCGTTTCATCGACTTTCAAATAACAACAGAACTGAAGGAGTTTAGACTTCAATATTTGTTTTGAGTTATATTCATTTTTGTATTACCCGGGCAATATAAACAGTGTCCTGATTGAGCACTAGATGCTTGACATATACATGGAATATGTGTTAAAGTAGCGGCATGCTATGATGGCCATAGTTGTTAATTCATGTGAAACTTTATGAGCAGATAAACGTCAAAACGGCCATCATAGTGTGCTGTGAATATAGTGATTATAATCGTGTAATTGCATACACGTTATAGACAAGTTGGAATGAGATAAAATAAATATTACAGCGGAATCCGAGTTTTTGGCGGGATCTTGGAATGTCATGTAGTGGATTTTCTATTTTATTCATAATCTTGTGTTTTCTAACATTATATTTTATAATATTGGTGGTGTTTTACGTAATATAGTTTGACTATTGTGCACAAGTGAAGTGGATGGGAAATAATATCGCAGAGCATAAATTGTGACTTGCCACAAAACTCCCTGGAAATTTCTAGCAAGACGGCCACCATCCTAGTACAAGACGATGGCAAGAACTTTGTAATATAAATGACCTACTCACCGATAGTGGTAATAATCTACTAGATGATTGGTTGCGAAAAATAAAATATTATGATAACGATATAGCTGAATCGGAACTGGAGGGCGACATGTGGCGTATATACGACTACGTGACTCGTCATTTCATAGCGACATTGTCGCGCGACTGCAAGTACCTCAGTACGACGATTACCTTTCAAATAGCCTCCGAGACGTTCTACTACACCGGGAATGCACTACTCGATGCCGGTTACACAGAGATAATGCACTGGCAGGTCAGACATCTTCCATATATTTCCCCTAACATTGTTTCAGAGACCCTGGTTTGGTGATGGTTTAACTGAAATTCCCCTAAAGTTTTTTTTATCTTGTAGACCACTTACCGATTCTACTGTATTGGATAGACCTCTATCTTTTTTTTTAAACTGAATATATTAAAAAACCAGTGTCATGATGTTTCTCCACAATGAACTCCGAGACTACTTAACCAATCTTCATTAAAAGTCGTATTTATGTACTAGTATCATTACAAATGAAATGATTGTCAATGTTTATTATTGTTATTAATTGTAAGTTTCGTATATCTTGAACAGATGGCGCTTTAAATTAGTTTGTTAATAGAAATCTGTGGGACCGGATTTTATAGATATGTCATTGATGATGTGGCGTTTTAATTTTGAAAATAATTAATAATTATTTTAATTCAACATGTAATAACTGAGCCGCAGCAACGGGTCAGCTAGTAGTTCATAGGCTACACCGTTTGCCCACAATCTCGTCTAATGTTAAATGATGATGTGATCTATGATAAACACGTTAAGCCGATAGGATGCCAATAGCCTATAGTAATAACTATAACTTAATGAAACTTAATATAGCTAACTATAACTTAATAAAGTACAGTTGCCGGAATAAACCAACAGGTGTTTGGTACATATTTTCAACTGAAGGTGGTAGCTAGTGATCGGTGGATTTAAAGCCCTACCACCATGATTCTAAGCTAATAAAATAGGTTTTAGAATAGATTATCTAGATAGAAAATCAAATTATTTTTTTTATAGTTTTGATGTGAAACATCTATAGGCGTGGGTAAACCTGATTATTGGCGTGGCGAGACGTAGCGACGCAAAACATGACCTTTGCACTATTAACGAAATATTCAAAAATCTAGCGCCCTTTGATAAATGCCACAAAAAAACCCCGCGCTTGCGCCTTGTTGAGTTTTTGTATTTTAAATTTAATTAAATACAAAAAATATAAAATGTTTGTTTTTAATAAAAATGAATATTTATGTAATAAAATAAATAAACAATAATTATTTTATGGAACAAATTTGTAATGCTTTACCTTTTCTCTGATTCATGTCGTAATCTGTTCTTTTATGCATATAACTTATACAAAACAATTTCGATGTTTCACATCTGCCAGGCGTCCCGTGATGGCTCAATTTTTTTATTTAAATAACAATTTCACTTTTCTCATATAAATATTTTTATTTTACCTTTAATATCACAGACATATAATATGGTACACAAACACGTTTTGCAGTTTAGCAAGAGCAAAGTCTTGTAAATTAAAAATACAAAGTAATACAAGCTACATGCCTTATGAAAATATTTAATAAATGTAACCTACAAGAACTGGGCAAACAGTTCTTAGACTTGGTAATGTTTGATATACATTGGTCGCAGTCATGTCGAAGGAAATCCTATGGTCCTACCACTCAGCAAGACTCAGTTTATACCTTTTCAATTTTCAAGGCCTTCGGTAAGGACGAGTTCGTACCAATTCTCCAAGTGGATGATGTTTTAAAAGCCCATGACCACAGGCTGGTGGAATGTCAGACCTCGCCGCCGGATTACTTGACAGAATCCGAGGTAATTTTTTTTTTACGAAATCACAGATTTCCTTAGGTCTTTTTTCTATTATTGTAGCACAGCAAAGTGACTGCACTGTGCCTGATGGTGAGCACAGTACAGTCCAAAAATAACGACGACCACCGAGACACACGCCATCCCTCGGCGGACGCCGTTGTCATGCCGGCCTGCGTAAATGTCTCTTCACGTTACGCTTGAAGGACCCCATGTTATAGGAAGGAGGGAACACACTAGCCGGGAGATTGTTCCACAGCTTCACGGTACGGCAAAGATAAGAATTTGCGAACTTTTTAGTTCGTGCCCAGATAGGATTTACCGTAAAACTATGGCTCCGAAGCCCAGCGCGAGAGGTTCGGTTATGGAAAGGAGAGGAAGGGATTAAATTAAATAGCTCTGTAGAACATTCGCCATGATACAGACGGTAGAACACGCTCAGTTAGGCAATATCTCTGCGCAACTGAAGCGGTTCTATAAACTGTGTAATGTCTGCATCATTAACAATGCGGAAAGCTCGTCACTGCAACCTAACCAGGGCATCTAGTAGGTATTTGGCGGAATCGTCCCAGAGGTGCGAACAGTATTCCACGCAAGGTCGAACTTGTGCCTTATAAAGGAGGTATAGCTGATCAGGCGTGAAAAACCGCTGCACCCTGTTCTTGATTCCGAGTCTCCGAGATGCAGTGGAGATTATGCTTCCCATGTAATCCCTGAATGTCTATACCTAAGATATTGAGGCTGTCTGGCGTTGCGAGCGAGACATTCTGGAGAGCAGGGAGAGGGGTAAATGGAGATGTCTTGCAGGTAAATGCGCACGTCTGTGTTTTGTTAGCATTAAACTCGACCAAATTCCTTGCCCCCCATGTTAATATGAGCCGCAAGGACCGGTAGAGCTCCGAGCTCAATGACAAGTTCCTGCCGTCTTTTTTCTTAATCTTATGTCCTTACGACTTAGGTCCATATGTTTTTTTTTAAATTTGACTCTAGAAGGCAAGAGATATATAATTTAGAAATCGCATTATCCTAAGTTGAAGTATTAGCAGTTAGAAAACTCGATAACTTGATTTTTTTAAATTTGTGATAAAATTTATCCGTTTCCTCGTCCTCCCTTGCAATTCCGTTTTACCATTAATATTAGACGTAATTTATGGATGTACTGCTGTATTTATATCCAGGTGATAACGCTGATGGAGAAGCACGGCATCGGCACCGACGCCTCCATACCGGTCCATATAAACAACATATGCCAGAGGAACTACGTGACCGTTGGAAGTGGGAGACGGCTCGTGCCCACTAATTTGGGCATTGTTCTCGTCCACGGATACCAGAAGGTACCGTTAATGTATCGTTTAATAGTAATTTAATGCGAGGAGTTTCTAGCGGAATTTTAGTCTGTCATGTAGTGGAATTTATATTTTATTCATAATCTTGTGTTTTTTTTTATTCTATATTTTGTAAATTTGGTGGTGTTTTACATGATATAGTTAGTTTATTGTGCATATGTGAAGTGAATGAAAAATAATACCACGGAGCAGGAAATTCTGAGATGCCACAAAAACTCCCTGGAAGTTTCTAACAAGGGATCCGCCATCTTGTGAGAATATTGACTCACACTACGCTTAATATTGAAGTGATTGCACGACGCTTGTGATATTATTGACTACGTGACAAAGGCAGTAATAATCTGAAAGATTGATTACCAAAAACAAATTGAAAATTGAAAAAAAAAAAATGCAAGTTACGACATTTCCGCTTCCTCCCGTCGATATGTAGGTGTCAAATGTCGTCTTTTTGATCGGAATGCCCAGTTTATATATTGACATAGTTATGATTTTTTATTTTTTTTTTATTATAGATCGACCCGGAACTGGTCCTGCCGACCATGAGATCGGCTGTCGAGGAGCAGTTGAACTTGATAGCAGTCGGTAAAGCGGATTTCCAGGCGGTGCTGGCTCACACGACGGAGATATTCCGACGCAAGTTCCAGTACTTCGTGAGGTCCATCGAGGCCATGGACCAGCTCTTCGAAGTGAGTTTCTCGTCGTTGAAAGCCAGCGGGAAAGCGTTGTCTCGCTGCGGGAAGTGCAGACGTTACATGAGATATATACAGGTAAGCATGATGCTCCATTTCGTTCAAATCTTTCAGATACAGTGGAAGGCGTTTATCTGGAAAGCGCCCTGATAATAAAATAAAAAACTTGATAAATTTTATAAGTATACCTTCCTCATGAAGCACTCTGTCTACTGCTGAAGATCGCATTGAAATCCGTTTAGTGTTTTTTGAGGTTTTCGCGAACAGACAGACAGACAGAGAGACAGAATACTTGGTTTACTTATACAATGAGAACGAAGTTTCAATTTTGCCGTTGATATAACTTTTAGTTATTTTTTATATAGTCTTCATATTTTACATCTACACAATTTGAAGATATTGAAAAATAAATTAAAATATTAGGGAACGCTAAAATTGGATTTAATTTGTTTTGAAATGTGACTACATAACGTAAACTGGAGTTTAGAAAAAACCGAGCCGTCACAGGACGCCTGGCAGGTGTGAAATATCAAAATTGTTTTGTTTAAGTTATATGCATAAAAGAACAGATTACGACAGGAATCAGTTAAGGCATAATTAAAAGATAAAGCTAAAAAAAATTATAAATTAGTTCCTTAAAATAATGACCGTTTATTTATTTTATTACATAAATATTCATTTTTATTTAATTACATAAATTCAACTAGGTGTGTTTGGCGGCATTTATCAAAGGACGCTAGGTTGTCGACGCGTTCCGCGTACCACTCGTAGAACAAGTGGGCTTACTTACTACAATAAGATAGGGTTGTAAATGTTTTTGAGTATTTCGGTAATAGTGCAGAGTTGTGTTTTGTGTCGCCACGCTACCAATCAGGTTTACCCTCCGCCTATAGATATTTCACGTAAAAAAAAATTAAATTCAAAATTAAAACGTTGTGTCATCGATATCTATCACAGTCGATCCTAGAGTTTTCACTTATTAAACAAACTTAAAGCGCCATCTGTTCGATACTGAGGAAATATGCCATTAGTAGCAATAACCAACATTGACAATAATTCAATCTGTATCATCATCATCATTGCCCTTATCCCACTTAAGTAGGGTCGGCACAACATGTTTTCTTTTTCCATTCTCTCCTGTCAGATGTCGTCTCAGTATTCACACCTTTTACAGACATATCGTTTTTCACACAATCCATCCATACCTTTCATCTCTTCTCATGACATGCCCATACCATGCTAACCGATTACTCCGCAACTTCTCTGTGACTGGTGCTATTTTCAAACTGCCTCTAATATACTCATTCTTAATCTTATCCATTCTAGTTACACCACACATCCACCTTAACATTCGCATCTCTGCCACATGTAATTTTCTCTCATCCGTCTCTTTCGTAGCCCAGCACTCAGATGCATACAGCATGACCGGTCTTATCATAGTTTTATAAACCTTCCCCTTAAGTTTCAAAGGCATTCGTGGATCACAAGCTACCCCAGACACATTTCGCCATTTCATCCATCCTACATTTATCCTATTCCTCACGTCCTTATCATTGCCACCGTCGTTTTGTATCAATGAACCGAGATACCGAAAATTGGAGCAGGCTGGTAAGGGTACTCCATTTAAGGCTATAGGAGAAAAACTAGATGTACCACCGAAATCGCAAAAATCGCATCTGTATATAAAAAATATTGAGGAAAATATAATATTGTCCGCAGGCGAAACCGGCTCGTCTCCACTGTTCGCACTGCGACGACACGTACGGGTTGCCGCAGAACGGGACGGTGCGCATTTACCGTGAGCTGAAATGTCCGCTTGATGATTTCGAGCTGCTCTCGTGGTCTTCAGGGAACAAGGGGAAGAGTTTCCCTCTCTGCCCGTACTGTTACAATCATCCTCCGTTCAGGTAATAGTACTTTTTGATGTGAAACATCTCTAGGCCTGAATATTTGCTTAGCGACGGTGCGACGCAAAATACGAACTGTGCACTATTAATGAAATACTCAAAAACATTTGCAACCCTATCTGTATAAACATAAGATTCAAATTGCTTTGTCGGCCACTCGTTATACTAGTTGTTATGCGGCACGCGCCGACGACCTAGCGCCCTTTGATAATTGCCGCCAAACACACCGCGCCAAATTATTATTAAAACAAATTAGTAATGCTTTGTCTTGTTATTATACCAGATTCCTGTCGTAATCTATTCTTTTATGCATATAAATTATACAAAATAGTTTCGAAATTTCACATCTGCCAGGCGTCCCGTGACGGCTATATTTTTTCCAATAATGTTTTTTTTTTTTAAGGTAATATTGCTGAGTAACATCGTTGGATACTGTATCTCAATGTGTACTGTGTGTTCCAATTATTTAAAAAATATCTGTCTGTCTGCTTGTTTGTTGAAGGCATGCCAGCCATTACCAATTAATTTTCTTTCATAAGTTTTAGAGTTTGAACGTTATTTTATCGGATTTTGAGTGACTATGTGGTCATATGGTAACACTGGTTCTCAAAGTTCGTGTGCCGGAACACACCAACAGATCCTTGGAAACAAATTTTCAGCTTAAGTCATTTTTCTGTACTACTCTACACGCAGACACACTTTTGCATACATAAATACGCCTAACGGGTAAGGTCCATTAATTACGCGAGGTGTTTCTGTGGATTTTTTAACCGTCCGTACTGGTCAGATGTCGTGAGTTATGGGTATACACCTACCCCTACCTCTAGTAACCCCTACCCGTAGGAACCCCCAAAGCAATCCCCATCCCTAAGAACCTACACCCCTAGGAAACCCCCACCCCTAATCTCACGTAAGATCTTCTAAAGTTTGTATTTTGACTATAAATGCGTTGAATATAAAAAAAAAGAACAATTGGCGTTGTTATTTTTATAAGGATTAATTATTATTTGACATAGTGTAGAGTTTTTCGTGTTCTAATTTTCTTTTTGTCTTTACTGTGGTACGAAAAGTTACGCTTGTAAAATAATGTTTGTTGTTAACCCCCCCCCACCCTTCTTAGGGATATGAAGCGTTAGATTTAGTAAGATGTCACTTAATAGCCCTAATTCTCTCACATAATTAATGTATGCCACATAACGCGGACGATTTTTTTCCCTTACCGACAAGTTATACTTGGAAAATAATGTTTGTGGTTAACTCCCCAGGGATAGAAGCTTCAGATTTAGTGAGTTTCCACTTGACATCTCTAATTCTATCACGTATTTAATAGACGCCCCCTAACGCTTACCAACTTTTTTTTCCCATACCGTGCCAAGAGAAGTTACGCTTGGGAAATGATATTTGTGGTTAATCCCCTGCAGGGATATGAAGAAGGGTTTCGGGTGCAACTCGTGCACGCACCCTACTTGTCCTTACGGGGTGAACTCTACGGGGGTGTCGGGGTGCGTCGAGTGCGACTCGGGGGTTCTGGTGCTCGACCCCTCCGCCCCCAAGTGGAAACTCGCCTGTAACAGGTTATTTATTTTTTTATTTAGCGACCAATATTCCAGTGTTTATTCAGTATATTAAGTTCTTCTAGTATATTAAATAAATTTTGACAGATAAGACAGAGTAAAAAAGGTGTTGCCAACGTAACGAAAAAAAATCATTCTAACAACTGTTTTAATTTATATATATGTACTAACGAGAATTTCAGAATTCGCGGAATATACTACTAGTTCCACTAGTTTACATTGGTAAAACTATCGGTTATCGGTGAAGTTGGCAATCAATATTCAAGTATATTATGTACATTTTAATGTTACAGACAAGGTATAGTAAAAAGGCCAACATAACGAAAGAAAAAATCTTACTAAAAACTACTTTTTGTTACTAATTTTTATAAATATTTTTAAGTTATTATTCCAGCCCTTTATGTACTAACGAGTGTTTCTTAGTTCGCTTTCGTGACGCGTTCACCAGCCTACGCCCCAAGTCAAGCGTGCGTAAAGAATTGCGTATTATTAAAAAAAAAAAAAACTGAACTCTAGAAATGTGATTGTAGTTCCATCATATTTGGGAAAATATTAGGGGTGTGGAACAATTCGAACTTACGAATTATTCGTTCCGAATTGAATATTAATATTCGATTCGATTTATTCGAAAGTCCCTGAATAATTCGAAAAAGTTCGGAATGTATTATAATATTCGGAATTTTTTTAGTATTATTATTCGAAATTTTTATATTAATATGCGATTTGATTCGAACGATATTTGCATACCTCTAGAAAATATAGAACTGCGGATCGCTTGGGAGTACAGACTGATTCTGATGATGACTATAATAAAAAAAAATGTGTGTGCTAGATGCGACGTGATTATAAATATATTCGAGGACGCGAGCCGCGTGTCGGTTTGCGAGGCGGCCTGCACCGCGTGCGGCGCGCAACTCGTGACTGTGGAGTACCGTGCCGGACGCACTCGTCTCCCCGCAGCACTCACCGAGATGACCGCCTGCCTCTACTGCGAGCCCAGCTTCAGCGCACTCGTGAGTACCGCATGTCCACGTATACACCCACTCATCCACGCAACCACTTACACTTGTACTCACTCACCAACGCAACCACTAACTCTTGTACCCACGCACCCACTCACCCAGGCACCCACTTACTCTTGTGCCCACGCACCAACTTACTCTTGTACCCACTTACCCATACACCTACGCATTTACTCCTTACCCTCGGACCCATTTACTCTTGTACCCACACGCCCACTTTTGTACACACTGACCAACGCAACAATTTACTCTTGTACTCATTCACCCACGCACACACTTATTCTTGTACCCACTCACCAACGCAACTACCTGCTCTTGTATCCACTCACCAACGCAACTACTTACTCTTGTACCCACTCAACAACGCAACAACTTACTCTTGTACTCACTCACCAACGCAACCACTTACTCTTCTACATCCTCACCAACGCAACAACTTATTATTGTACCCACTCACCAACGCAACTACTTACTATTGTATGCACTCACCAACGCAACCACTTACTCTTGTACACACTCACCAACGCAACAACTTACTCTTGTACCCACTTACCAACGCAACTACTTACTCTTGTATCCACTTACCGACGCAACTACTCACTGTTGTACCCACTCACCTACGCACCAACTTATTCTGGTACACACTCACCAACGCCACCACTTACTCTTGTATCCACTCACCAACGCAACTGCTTACCCACACACTCGCACACGTACGCTGGGTGCGTACGTCAACTACTCCGAAAAGCCTGAAAACTCACCATTAAGTACTCTTGATTGACTCAAGAATGTTCTCAAAAATGCTGCTAATTTTCGACACTACATTTTTTTCTTCAAATTTTCTAGAACAATTGTTGTGCTTTTTAATATATCGTGGGTCGGACGGTAATTTAGTTTCCATTGATGCAGGTGGAGAAGCACAGGGCTGTCGCTTCTCGTAGTAACACAGCCGGTATGGGGGGCGGGGGGAGGGGGGCGCGGGGGGCACGACCCCGCTCCAACAAACACAGGAATAAACAACCGAAGGACAAGATGGCTCAACTGGCCGCCTACTTTGTCTAAATCTTCTACAACAGACCCCTATAACTCCCATTAGGGAGTTTTTGGCGGGATCTTAGTCTGTCATGTAGTGGATTTTATATTTTATTCATAGTCTTGTGTTATTAGACTCTATATTTTGTAAATTTGGTGGTGTTTTACGTATTATAGTTAGTTTATTGTGCAAAAGTATAGTGAATGGAAAATAATACCACGGAGCATGAAATTTTGAGATGTCACAAAAACTCCCTGGTAGGTTTTAATAAGGGATCCATCATCTTGTTAGAATATTGACTCACACGACGCTTAATATTGAAGTGATCGCACGATCGACGCTTGTAATATTATTGATTACGTGACAATGGCAGTAATACTCTGAAAGATTGATTGCCATAATAAAGTTAAAAAAAAAACTCCGTTAAGCTCGAGAGTTTTTGACGGGATCTCAGAATGTCATGTAGTAGATTTTAAATTGTATTCATAATCTTGCGTTATTTGACTTTATGCTTTGAAATATTCGTGGTTTACGTAATATACTTTGGTTATTGTACACAAGTTAAGCGTATGAGAAATAATACCGCTAAGCATGACTTCTGACTTGGTACAAAACTCCCTGGAAAGTTCTAACAAGGCGGCCACCATCTGGTTAGTTCGTTGAAATGATCCCAAAGGTACGTGTTATATCATTGCCTACTTAGTGGTGGTAGTAGTAATCTAGGAGAATAGTTCACAAAAAAAAAGTAGTTATAACTACACTAAACTCGTGTATTTAAGGGAGGAAGGAGTTCTTGAAAAAATAGCGAATGAGAAAATTTTATGCTCGATTTATTCTGATTTTTTTTTTGCAATAATATATGACCTACTATTTACAATACTGGTATTCATTGTTTCTTATTTCGTTCATTATTTCTTTCTGTTTCTCTCGCTAGAAAAATAACTATCTCCATCCTTTTTGCGTCGCGTTTGGTACCATATCAATGTCCTCAATCGATTTCCCGCGTATGTATATACTCGTATAACTCTCTTTCTCTTTCTCTTGATAGTAAAATAACTATCTCTGTCCCTCTCGCCATTTGTAATTCTTATCTCTCTAAAGAAAAAAATAGGTACCTACTAATATACTATACGTTGTCAGCCTGTGTTTGGGGGAATGGAGAGAAAGGAAAAAGGAAAGGGAGAGGAGAGGGGAGATGGGTCTCCGGCGCTCTCACTGACCGAACGAAACGCAACAATGCAAGCACTGTTACTTTAAGTCTGTTTTTCTGTGGGTCGGGTGGTACTACCCCGGACGAGCCGATCCATTCATGCTGAAACCAATAATGGCTTCAGCGTGGATCTACCACCTATCATACCATACCATACTAAAATTAAGCAATAGATAAAATTTGGGAGTCGGGACGTCATTAAAATTCGGTAACAGAATCTTGAGAAGATTGGCAACATTCGGCGTGTATACTCTGTACTGGAAATTGCCAACATAGTTTTTTTTTTCTTTATAGTTGGCAACCAATCTTTCAGATTATTACTGCCATTGTCGTGTAGTTAATAATATTACAAGCGTCGTGTGATTATTTCAATATTCTAACAAGATGGTGGCTCCCTTGTTAGAATTTTCCAGGGAGATTTTGTGGCATCTCAGAATTTAATGCTCTATGGTATCATTTTCCATCCACTTCACTTATGCACAACAAACGACACTACGTAAAACACCACCAAATTTACAAAATATAGGTTTTATTACTGTATTTCACTTATTTATAATTCTGTTCGTATCAAACAGTTATCTGACGTACGTATTCGATGGTTTCATTGTTATAACCGAAACTTATATATGTAGGGCATATTGTGGATTGAAAAATAAACGTTTGCAATTTATAAAATAGATGTTTCACTTTAATATACTGCAATTAGAATATGTACAACGGTTTTTTAGGTAATACACATGTTAAACAAAATTAGGGTTAGCTAATTAAACCTCAACTGATATTGCCTGGTATTTGTAACCCGGAAAATGCATTAATTGAGTTATTCTATCTGTCTGTATAACATTACTATATTTTGTAATCTATGTAATAAAACATATTTGACGAAATCTATAGAATTGTTTATGCTAAAAAAAATTGAGCCGTCACGGGACGCCTGGCAAATGTGGAACATCGAAATAGTTTTGTATAAGTTACATGCATAAAATAGATTACGACAGGAGTCAGATATGTCATAATGAAAAGATAAAGCATTATTTTTTTTATTATTTTTTTTTTATTACATAAATTATCATTTTTATTAAATACAAAGATTCAACTCGGTGCGGGTTCGGTGTTTTGTGGCATTTACCAAAGGGCGCTAGATCGTCGGCGCGTGCATCGTTACACTAGTAGAATTAGAAAACATTTTGATGTTACGTGTTTATACGGATAGGGTTGCAAATATTTTTGAGTATTTAGTTAATAGTGCGATGTTCATGTTTACCCGCCGCCTATAAATATTGCAATTCAATGATATTAATTTGGATTTATTACTTTATCTAAAGTATTGACAAATTTACATTTTCTCTATCTCATATTGTAAATATTAGCAGTAATATCAGTGCCTTTTTCTAGGGGAAGCGAGGCCGAGAAATCCATTGTTCTATATTTTCTATGTCAAATTAATATTCTATCGTTATAAATGGATATATTCTGCCTTTTATTGAAGGGCATTTTCATTCTGATAGCTAATTATTTTTACGTGACTTAAGTTGTTTTTTTTTTCATAATTTATAAAGATAATCTAATTATAATAGGAGATCAAAGAGAATTGCTATTCACTGATAATGCGAATGCTGCTATTTACTATAAATTTTTTGTTTGCTAATTTCGTCTGCTGATAGTTTCTTCTGCAAGAGAAAGAATTTCATGGGATTTAACATGAAATAAGAGACAGCGATATAAACATTATTTTTCATTTTGTAAGCCAATTATTTATTTTATTTTCTCAGTGAATACCATTGTCTATAGCTTTATTTTATTACAATTATTCCCAGGTTCTTTTCAATAGTTAATAAAAAATACGCATAGATGATTCCTGTCGAAAGCTACCAGCTGTTAATCTCCTCCCGGTGGGAGTAGCAAAATGATTGCAAACTATTTTGAAGGATTTCAGAATGTAATGTTTTTTATAATAAGATAATTATGAATACTTTGGACAGTTAACTATTAAATTAACACCTTTCGTTTATGTTTATGCTTTGGATTCGTCTCAGACCTCACGATACCAATTAAGGGTTAAAAGCAGAATAAGTCTGTTACAATATTCCGTTAATCGTATATTTTACCAATACATTCGTATGTTCATTTTACAATAGTATATATTTTTATCAATTAATGTGAGTGTTGAAAACGCTTGCTAGAATTACAGAGGAAGCTAATTATATATAAAAATCATCGATATTTACTAGTGAATATACACTGCAAACGTTTAATTTATTCAATGTCCATTTATTAATTAACAGATAGTTATATTCATTGAATGTATATTTTACAACTGCATCAAAATGAATGTTCAAAGTTACTTAATCTGCTACTGTACATAATAAATTCCTTAGTATATTTATAGTTCGATGAAAATGTTTTTAGATAAATAATATATAATTTTATTTGAAGCAGAACTACAAAAGGTGTGGAATAGCAATTGATAAATTTTTAATTTTTTCAAAATTAAAAACGGTTGTGTCTCGTATGTACATTTTACATATTTTATCACAGATTGATACCGATATCTTTTGTACAGGTTATTCGGGATAATTTGCACGAATTTCTGTTATTCCGTTAAATTGATACAAAAATTAATAACGTCAATCAAATTCTAAACAAATCAGAAAGTTTTATTTAAAATTATTTGGAACAGAATGATAATACTCCATGACTTGAATTGTTTTAATATTCAAGATTTTTTTTTACATAACGATTTTAATCGCCGATCGGGGTTGCCTGGTTGAGAGGCCTGGTTGTTCCACCCTATTTCCGAAGTTGTAGTTCCTAGTGAAATAGCATAATCAGTTCGAAAAAAAATCCGAAGGTTTTGAACAACGGTTTCCAATAGTCTCTATTGATGTTAAGTGATGGTGCGGTCGAATACTCCGAACCGAATATTCTTGGCAAAGAATATGTATGTAACATATACAGGTACCAGAAAAAATGATAGGTAATCGGCGACAGGTTTCTAGTCTTATTTGTGCTTTTGTTTTGTAACGCATGCTTTTTCAACTTAAGGTCTGGGTCTTCGAATTACTGATCTATGATAATAGCTATATTAATATTATAAAGAGGTAAAGTTTGTGACGTTGTAGGGTTTTTTTTTTCGAAATGTCTACGCTATTGACCCAGCAAGGTCTTAATAGCTTCACCGGACTACTAAGGCGAGCGCTTAAGGCACTCAGCCGATTTTATTTTGGCAACCAGCTCAACGGTGCACGGCACACCTTGGCTTGGCTGTTACCTGTTGCATGCAAAATCGCGACCTATCTTAGCTAACCTAGCTAACTATTCATATATGTATGAGTTGTTGAAACGTATATGTGTACCAAGCATACACGCCTCAACAACTCCTCCATATATTTATTATCGGAAAATTGAGAGTTTCTCGGGAACTACTGGTCCGATTTGAAAAATTATTTCAGTATTATCATGACCAACAGGAGGACCGGAGCACTAATGAAGAATGTTTCAAAATCGTTTTTTTTCTCTTGAGAGCTTCTGTTGCGTGTTAGCGTTAGCCCAAAAGTTCCAAGCGGACGAAGTCGCGGACAGACTAGTCACGCATAAACGTGCTAACATTGAATTATACCTTAGTATAAGATGAGAAAATTATAAGTATACTTAAAATTAATATTTGTAAGAAACATTTTATTAAGTTTGAAGAGGTTTATGTCAAAGAGTATGTTTGGAAAATCTTATGAAACGGCGAAAAAGTTGGGTTAGAAATGTTCATATATAAAAGGAAGGGAGTGAATGGGTGACAGATGGGAGTAGATCTTTTCAAAATATAGACAGGATTGACAAATTGACGTTCATTCGTCAACATTACTATTCTGTTTCATTTCATGGTCGTATGTAAAGTGAAGATTTGATCTCATTTTCGTCATTCGAAGTTGTCAATAAAATAATTGGCTTCAATTCCTTTATTTTTCATCTATAGTGAAATAACAGATATGTAAAATTAATTGTGTAAAATTGACATTACAATGTACTATACTGATATGCTCGAAAATATGAGTACCATAAAACATATTGAAATTAATTCAAATATTATGTATAAAAAATAACGTTACGGATACTCAGCAAATGCTTTGTGCCGAATTACTATTTTATTTATATGCGTGACAAGTTTTCATACTGTTACAAACTATATGGGTCATTATGGGAAATATACACGTAATTAGGGGAAATAGGTATGTAAATATGGAGAAATAAGTACATAATTGTGAGAAATAGATGTGTAATCATGGGCCGGTCTTTTCACCGTATTATTTGTACTACGACTTGTATTTAAAATAGTTCTAGTAATTTAGATTTCATAATTCGTTTTAAATATATGATTATAATATGGCATTAATCTTGAATAAATATCTACATATCGTCCTAAGTCTATACTAAATACAGTATTTAATTACTAGTCGCGTAAATGATTACTGACTCGAGTTATTTACTGTGACTTTTATATTTTCGTTTTGCTGAGATTCATTTTATATTAGAGAGAGAATATTTAAAACATAGCGTTTCCATATTCACGTACTGCGTCTAATATCTATATATTTAATTTTAATCTCACTGATTCTTTGATAATTAAGTTATTAATTACCTATACAATATAATTATTTATATATTTATTAGCCATTATTTACAAAATAGAATATTTTAATTTCTTGATTAATTACTTTCAAGCAATATTATCTGTGGTTGTTTTCGTTATATGATCTGTATAATGTATTTAAATAATTAAACTTATGATTTGTTTTGTGTTTTGTTAAATTGTAAATGTGTAAAGGTTATGTAGGTACATACTATAAAAAGTATAAGGCCATATTCATGGTGCAGCTTAAATTTTGTGACATCTCTTTATTCATAGGAGCTGTTGTGGCAATTTCTTTATTCAAAAACGTTAAATAATACTACAAAGATATATTCAAACCACAGCTTCCCTGTGAAGGTTGCCCAAACTCCGAAATATCAAAATTCTTCCTCTATTCTCAAATATTGTTTAGTGGACATGACTTTTTATTGTATGACGAGAACATTTGCAGTAGCCAATCGACCGCACCTCACACTAGCGCCCGCACTTGATTGGCCGATCGTAAGATGTATCATATAAACTGAATATTTGAATGTACGGCAGTAATGAAACAGATCGGTTCATCAAAGTACAGATAATATTTTCTGAAAGTGTCAACACTACACATATTGAGTAAAAAAATCGTTAGGTTATATTTATAGGACAAAATACAACAGAATTATGAATTTATAACTATTATAGGGTTCATACGTGTATTTTTCTGTGTCATGAACGTAGATAGAGAAGAGTTTCTTTGCCACTACGATGTCTAAATTATCTAATTTTACTAAATGGTCCGAATTTAGTATGAATTTAAATTTAAGTACGATTCAACTTCAGATAATATTATTTAAGGTATTCACACATTACTTGGGATGTGTCAAACGTTCGAATTTACTGACAAACTTGATTGACGGGTTAAGTTTATGGTTTATTTGGATGGTGATTTCATTTGATGTAATGTAATGTTCATTGACACAAAGTGTAAACAATTATTTATAAAATGTTTAATCAATAGTGTTAAAGAATAATTTGAAATTAATAATATTGAAAGATTAAAAAAACACATGAAATTTGGTTTATTATGTAGATATGAACGAGATAATAGCAATTATAATATCATTATGTGCTTTGATATTGTATCAATTAAATGTAATTTATTGTGCGAAATTAATCCTATAGGTACATTATGAATTACGTAGTAGGTGGTAGAGTCACGCTGAAGCTATTATTATTGGTTTCAGCATGAATGGGTCAGCTCGTCCGGGGTAGCATCACCCTCCCACAGAAAACCGACGTGAAGTAACAGTGCTTGCACTGTTGCGTTTCGTTCGGTTAGTGAGAGTGCCGAAGACCCATCTCCCCTCCCCTCCCCTTTCCTCTCCATTCCCCCAAACACAAGCTGGCAATGCACTTGCGTCTCCTCTGGGGTTCTAGTGTCTATGAACGGCGGTAATCACTTAACAACAGGTGACCCGCATGTTAGTTTGCCTCCTATATGATATAAAAAAAAATTATGTTACTTTTATTAGAAACTATAAGAATGGATTCCGTATGGAATATAGCTCGTATGAATATTTAGAAACTTTAATTTATTCTAAATCACCTTTTTTTAAAAAAGAAAACTTGTTTTGAGTTATTGTAATTGGAAATTCGATGGAAAAAAGCGACATTAAAAAGAGACAAACATATACATTTATAGGACTAAACGTGCGAGAGAATGAGGTAGAATACATTATACAGTATTTGTTATATTCGAGGTCTCCTCACTACATAATACTCGCTTTAATCCAAGTATTTTTATGTGTGTGTGTATGTGTGTATCTACGTATTACGAAATCTATAGAAACGCGTCACAACCAGCGTGTACATTTTTGATGGTTTCAATCGTCTGTAAACCATGCACACATTTTTTTTTTAAATTTTAATATCAAGTCGGAAAACATTTAATTGATTAGGTCGTTAATAAAGGAAATATGTTAAAGTCATCACCGATGTAACAAAATTATAGAAATAGAAGTTACTTAGTAATAATTTCATACTTTATTATCAAATGTAATAAAATTAAAACTGTCAATCAAGTTTGTCCAATTAAAATGGTCATTTATGCAATCCCACCTATGAATTCGTTTATATAAGAGGCCAGCTCGTTAAATATTTTTAATACTGTAAATATATTAAATTGAGATTATGCGATTAATTAATTTTTTATTACGTAAATTAAAGTATAACATACCACAATCCAAAACCGAAATATAATCTTAACATAAACAAAAATGTTTTAAATTATATGACTTATAATCCATACATGAATACCTCAATTTTTGAAGGTAGTTAAAGATTTCATCGGAAAATATTCTGAGCAGAAACAATAACATATTCGATTACATGTAAATAATTTATTAAAATTAAAAGAAAAACAAGATGGACACCGGACGCGACATTCTAATTAGTAGATTGCTTTCCAATGTCTATGGAACTGGCCAATCACGTCATCGACGCAAAAACGTGATTCCTGTCAATATAACATCTGGTTTATTGACATTTTATTATTCAATAAATTTCGTTATATTCTATGTTTGTTAATAAAATTAAGATTTGAATATTTTAAAACAAAAATAAAGAATAATATTTAATCACTATTTATTTATTGTCACTGGTGTATACCTTAAACATTTCAATTAAAAAGCCAATTCTGAGAGACCTAATTGTAGATAATTAATACATTATTTCTAAACATAATTATATTAATGTATTCATATTATACCTACACTTATGCAAGCTTTTCGTAAGTTCGCTAGTTAAAACTTTGAATTAGTGCCGTCAGTATTGGCCCCAATGTACTTAACTATATTTTGGTCTTGGAATATGGTAGTGTTATATACTTCCTATAATATGAGAGTAATATTAACTGTATAGGATTACCTGAATGGTTATAGTAAGTAAGCTATGAATAGCTTATACAATATTGAGCCATTGAAGTATATAATATATATTTTTTTTCACTATTTAAAGCTCTTAGTTATCATTTCGTGCGAGTAGTAATATCTCGCATTCAATACTATTGCCCTAGCGAGGCGATGTCCGTTCGCATCGCTTCGTTTCGGGCAAAGAATTTAAGATTATCATAGAAGTAACGACTAGTACAATAGTATATTAACTAAAATATATAAAAAAAGAACAAAAGCTTCGCTTTTGGCAATCACGTGTAAACACTGCGTGTTATGTTTTTACAAGTTCGCTCACAGAGAGTTTCTGAGGAAGGTCACTTAGATAAGTACCGCACTTATCAACACTGTACGGGGAATCGAGAAACGGCTCGTAATATCAGCCATAAGAGTTGGCGACGAAACCTTCAGACATTAGTAGAAACCTTCAGACATTAGTAGGACGATCACAAGAATCCATTATATGGTCCACACTTGAACTTTCTCGGCGACGACGCACCAGCTCGCCTGGTCATAGTACGACGAGACCACGTGGAGGCTCTCCACGTATTTGTCAATCAGCTGGTCAAGTTCTCCTCGTTTGAAGACGTGGTAATATCTGTGGTAAGTGACGGCGCCTCCCTCGGAGGGTAAACTGTCAGATCCATCACTTAAAGATGGTAGGAGAGGCGCATGTGGTAGAGCTCTCGAAGGAACGGACGCAGTTGTCGTCTCTTCAGAGCAGGATCGGGTCTCCAACAACTTCCTCTCTTTAGAACATTCGCTACAAGAAGGCAACGAAGCCAAACTCGCGCAACCGAGTGAGGCGGTACTTCCGGTTTTGTCCCGACGACTCCAATCGCTTCCGGCGGAAGTATCACTGGATTCGATAGAGAATCCTGATTTTAATGGAGCAGTGCTAGCGCTGGATCTGGAAGTGACTGACTCTGGACTGATTTCCATCTTATCCAAGTCACTGGAATCTGTCGACTGGCCTACTTTTAGAGAAGAACGTTTGTCCGTACTTGTACATAAAGAATCGACACTAATTTCAGATTCCAAAGAGTATCCCGTTTCAAGAGACTGGCTGGTGTCGTAGGCTCCAGAATCAATGGTTATTTCTGGGTTTCCATTATTAGAAGAGATTGCGCTATCATCATCTGGGTTCTTAATATTAGGATCTGGTTCTTTTTCTTCGGTTATTGGTTTGGCGTGGTGGATATTGGCACAGTTGTTGAGATAGATGTCCTCTTCGTT
Organism: Antheraea mylitta; assembly: GCA_014332785.1. Lineage (NCBI taxonomy): Eukaryota > Metazoa > Arthropoda > Insecta > Lepidoptera > Saturniidae > Antheraea > Antheraea mylitta. Next base: position 827,287 of record JACEII010000099.1, read on the forward strand.
CGTGACTTTGATCGTCTTTTTAAGTTCTCTGTATTTATTGATGATTGGGTCGACGTCTTTGGATCTCTTTCTGCTTTTTACTTTCGTACCGCATTTTAAGAATAACTTGTTAATATCGGTTTCCTGTGATTCATTCATAGAGGTGATGTGCTTAGTCCTTTCTTGGAGTTCCGCGCTCAGTTTATTTAAGCTCTTAATTTCAGTACTTATACCCTTGATGTAAGGATCTTCTAAATGCTGTAAGCTGTCTGACAATTCGTCAAGAATCTTCTGTGTGTTTCTGTCTTCTTCTTCGCGCTTTAGTCTTAATGAAATACTCTTTTCACTACTGCTACTACTTGGGAGATCAAAGTCTTCTTCGTTGATACGTTTTGAGTATTGATCGATTTCCTGCAGAAGTTTCTCACTCAGTTTCTCTGCGAATTCCGTGAGTTGATGGTCACGTTCTTGATCCTGTACCCAATCATCTTCTTTAGCGATCATATCCGATTTGCAAGTAACTAAAGGTTCGTTCGCAAGTATCCTGTTAAAGCTTTCCGATTTAGACATTGATTTTTCAGAATCGGTACTGGATATTGAGATCGAATCATATGGCAGTCTAGTTGGACTTCTGTGGCTCTTACTGAGATTATCATCAAGAGATCGTCCTTCAGGTCTATTTGGTGATAGTCTATTGAGGCTCCATGTAGAATTACTAGTACTGCCCAATTTTGGTGAACGGTCTTTTGACCTCCTTCCTGGAGAGAGACGCTCCAAGCTTGAGGAACTTCCACTAGAGCTGGTATGTGATTGGGATCTAGATTTATCTTCTAATATTCTCAGATCTCCGGGTGATAATTTATTAAGGCTCCAGTTACTGCTACTACTACTGCTCGAATTCCCTTGAATGATAGCTAGAGTGTCACTAGCATCAATCTTCTCCAGCTGTTTCCTTTTCGATCTTGGACTAGATTGTATAACTGTTTCGCAAGTTTCTTCTAAAGTATTGGCCACTTCGACTACCGCTTCTATTAGACTTTGAGGTGCTGGAGAAATTTTATGAGATTTTTCTGTAACTTGTTCTTCCTTTGGTGCTTCTGCGGCTGGAGTATTCGTCATATCTGTAATTAAATTCACTAGTTATTGACATTTTCAAAACATACCTGCAAAATTGATTCTACTAAGCTATCTTCAAAAGAAATAATATCCTGCTAATGTTTAAATAAAATTAGGAATAATGTTGATAGGTTCAAATATAAAGCATTGCATATTTGCGGGTATATCGATTTATTCTGATGCTTTCGATTTTTTAATTTTTCAACTAAAATTAATCATATTTACATTTAAAAACTGTATATCTAATATTTACAAAATATGTCTTTTACTGGCGCATTCGCTCGTGTTAATGTAGATCTGATATATCCTTTCGGAACAATATCTTTTGCATAATGATAGATCCTCAATCTCTTTTAGGGACCCTATTCTGGACAACGTTTACACAAAATTTCACGATGATCGGTAAAGTAGTTAAGATGTGAAAGCATAGAAAACAAACTACCTCAATTTCGTAATTATAATATTAGTAAGGTTGTACAAAAACTAGTGATAGAACACCTTTCTCTAAGGCAGCTTTACGAAGTTCCTCCGGCACGACACTTATCACACTGTCGACAGAATCTGGTGATGAAACTCCACTTGAATCGCTGTCCATATCATCAGTGGCAGGGTTGAAAAGCTCTAGAGACATCAGTGTAGGTCGACTCTTGGCAATCGGTTCAGCTTTATTTGTACACCGCACTAACGGGAATGGTTGTCTTTTGCCCAAATTACCCTGTGGTATACCTTTATTTAACATTTCCTTTATTTGTTTGATTCTTTCCTTTCGTTTACGTTCAGCTGCTCTTGCATCTAACGTATCTGTGCCAGAGGATTTACCTTCTTTGCTTTTAAATTGTGGTATCTCAGGCAGTTCTGCAACTGTTTGTAATGTTATTTTTGGATAAGGTTTTATATCCTGCAATATGACGCGAGGTTTAAACTGATCGGTTTCCGCTGTTAATTTGTTGATCTCGTCAATATTCTTATTAATTTCTGCGGTTAATCCTTCTGTTGCTTCTGTTGAAATTTCTTCTATCGAAACTTCTTCTTCTTCTTTTATCGGAGGTATTGGGTCAACTTCTTCAAATACTTCCATCGCGATGTTTGAGTTTATTATTGGAGGTGGTTCAGTTTTAAGCATTTTGTCATCTGATTCCGATTTAGGTGGGGAGTTGGGCTGACTCTTCGACTGTGGTTTCATAGGGCCAGCAGCGATAGTGGTGGACGTGGAATAGTTCTTCAAACTATACTGAGCTACAAGGATCTTATTAACGGAAGGAGCAGTTGAAGTTGCATTCGGAGATAGAGGCGGTCGAATTAATGGGAATGCTTGTTTTATTCTTGGAGACGGAAGTCCTGGTGAGCTTTTCATTCTAGGCGAGGTCGGTACTGATGAGACTTTTAGTCTAGGTGAAGTTGGACCAGGAGACAATGGTGTAGGTGATAGAGGATCTCCAGAACCATCCGCCTTGGGTACGTAAATTACAGAAGCAAAACTATCTTCTGAGTCTACACTCGTGTCACTTTGAAGGCTACTGTCTTTTGAAGAATCTGAACCGTCTTCCTTGGAGTGTCTCCTTTCTGGATAACTCTTTTCCGTCCCAGTGTTATTGTCATTTGGAGTTGCTACTTCTGGCACTGGTCCATGGTTCTTCCAACCTTGAAGCATACGTACGAATACAGTAACCTTATCAATATTCGTTGTAGACGTTTTAAATTTATTAGTGAGGCCATTCTTCAGGGACTGAAACTTTTTCGCTGTCGTTGCAGATGTAGAAAATATTGAATCACGTATTGAGTCTAGAGCTCCTGGCCTTCGATATAAATATTCTTCGTTTAGAGAAGCCTGTTTTTGTATATTTTTCCGTAAGCGCTCTTTTTCCCTTAACCGTTCGACTGACATTAATTCTTCGTTAAGTGAAGTCTGTTTAAAGACACCGGGTTTCTTAGATTGTAACTTTTGCGTATGAATTTTGAAATTAGGCATCTCTTCTACTAGACTCTTCATATCTGTTGGTTTGTCAAGATCTTCTTCTGCATCATCTTCGTTGATAGATTTCTTTTGTTTGACAAGTCGAGGTTTTTTTCGTGGCTCTGTGATTTCAGGGGCCGGAGATTCCTGTGTCGGTGGTTCAGACTCATCTCCACCGAGGCTGGGAAAGCTTGAACGCGACCTAACTAGAGGGTGCCGTTCAATGTCAACGATATCCGTTAGACTTCTCGATTTAATTGTCGAGGATTCTGATGTTTGCGTTACTAATTTAGAGGGAATCGCTTCGTCTAATCGTCGTAACTCAATAGGTAAGTCAGCTGCTAATGGTTCTGGGCGTGTACACGTTTGCGATGGAGTTCTTGCACTTAAACTCCATGATGACAAAAACGAGCGTCGTCCAGCCAGCCTCTGCAGCGCTCTTCTAACAAATGAGTAACAGGTTTCGTTGGGCGACGATAAAGACGATGATCCTGGTGAACCACCTCGTGTCTTCCAAGTTTCTGCGTTTCTGTGGATTTAAAAGTACAAATTAATATATATTTTATGTACATTATTTGGTGATCTGGTTAAGTAATATAATATTTTCTAAATTTGTTATATCTACAAATTGTGACTGCATTTTGCTTGAACTTATCTCGAAAATTCTCTTTGAAATCGTTAGATCTGATAAATAAGTGCTAAATACAGAAGAGACGAATCTGTTAGTTTAACTGTGGTGAAAAGTCCATAAGACCGCTTTCCCATCGGCGTCCCTTTCAGAATTGGCATATAAAGTAAATATTTAGGAACATATGTAGGCCATAGATAATTGGATAGTTTCGATTGTCATGCATGGTAATAAATTGGGATTATCGATTTAAAACTAATAAATGTAAGTTAACGGTAGTTTGTTCGGTAAAAAGTTTGGTAAAGCAACATAAGAAATGGTATTAATTCACATATATTTTTGATCTTTTGATTGTTGTTTTTAATCTCCATAAAAATATTGGTGGCGGAGGTCAAAAACTGATATTCTGTTAGGTAAGAACTTTTTTGCTCTGGCTTCCTTTTTCAGATTTTCATCGATGGCTATTGTAGGCTACCAAAAAAATAAGTAATGCCAAAATAAAACTCTTAAGTTATTTCGTACTTACCGATCATTATCAACCGAAAGAAATCTTGGTGTAGGCGTTGGAGGACATAACGTGGCTGGGCGATGCCAAGGAATAAGTACGTCCTGGAACCGAGATGATATTAATCGTATAAACGATTTTTAAGTGGCTTTTATTAGTAACACTATAGATTTCGATGCTTATAATGGGGAAACATCTTGGGGAAATCCAAGAACCCTTAGAAATATAAATTTTATTTTTCGCAATCTTCTTTTACCATTGTCGTCGAGTTGGTAATAATGTTACAAGTGTCTTGCGATAATTTTAATGTTCTAACAAGATGGTGGCCCCCTAGTTAGAACTTTCCACGGAGTTTTTGTAGCATCTTAGAATTCACGCCCTGTGGCATTATTTTCCATCCGTTTCACTTATCCACGAATTATACAAGATCATGACTAGTTTGTAAAAGCCACTAGATAGTAGACCAAAATTACGCCAAAACTCGACAAAACTCTCGAGCAATATTATTTTGCTTTATATAACAGCAAGTCCAATCCAAGTTTGTTAATTGTTACTATCTATTAAGGTGGAAAATTTCGTGTTTCTGTTAATGAAATTTGATCACAACTACTCTCTTATAATAGGAATTGATTGATGATTGCAGTTTTCCAATTGAACCATATATTGGGGGTGGGAAATTGGAAGCTGTCATTTTACCTGAGAGTGGAAATTCCTCCCTTCATGTTCCATCGCCCACACGGTCAGGAGTAGCCGGCCTCCGATTCGTGTGACGCGTGCAAGTTCCCGCAAGGCCATTGCTCTCCGTTCGACGGTCGCAAAATGGTGAACAACAGCAATCGAGAGAACTGCGTCGAATGATTCATCGCGGAAAGGTAAGCATAGGTTGTCGCACACAACGACCTGGAAATACGTACATACATACATAATCGTCATCTTTTTCTGTTTTCAATTATTTTTAGTTTAATTTAGTATTCGGTACTCTTTGTTGGTTAGGTTTGCATTAATGATATAAATTTACAATCTGAACCGACGGAACCGCTACTAATACTGATAAACGTCTAAACTATTATCACATTATTGGACACATCCCTAGTTCGAAATTGTGCAACGGTCGAATTTAAATGACATTACGTTCGTAAGTGTTCGACCACCAACAGCAAAAAGTTAAGTCGTTAACTCCACCATTACTTCGTCTAAACCAATGAACAAAGCTGGGGATGTTCCAGAAGAACGGTAAGTGTATTTACATTTTAGTTGCAAACATTTTGCTATCTTCAAACTGAATTCAAACTATGAATCAAACCTTGTTCTTTAGGCACTGATACTGTAGAGTTAAAATATATAAGCTTATTTTGAAGGTAATAAATTCATCCAAGCCAAATATGATTATGGCACTAAACCTTATAACGCAATATACTAGGTAACATAAATTAGAAATCAAACTTTGAAAAAAAAATACAAAATGGTAACCGTCCACATACTATGCTTATTGAAAATAATTGGAAGATTATTGTAGTCCGGTGAAGCTGTTAAGACCTTGCTGAGTCAATAGCGTAGACATTTCGAAAAAAAGGAAGATTATAGTAACGCAACAGAAGAACGGTTACATTGATCACTAATTTGAAATGATGAGTTTTCGAGAAGCGAGTAAGTTTCGTTAAACATATTCTAGGAAACAATCGAGATAAATGAAATTGTAACCTTAGTCTTTCTAATAAAATAACAGTTATTAAGGTTAATACTAAAGCGAAGTAACAGGAGGTTGGTTCTTACCAAAGAACCTAAAACTATGATATAGATGAGTTTTAAAGAAAAAACTTTACTCTGCTATGTAAATTCTAGATTTTTTTTTATAATAAGTGATTTACTGCTATGATATTTATCGAAGCCGTGCGCAATCTCTCTTGCCGCACTGAGCTCACATAGTGTAATTTGAGATTCGTTCGATTCAAAAAATGTCGATGTTTCACGTTTGCCAGGCGTCCTGTGACGGCTCAATTTTTTACTAGTTTATGGTTACTTTCCACTCTCAATTTTTAAATAAATAGGGAAATATCAATGAAATTCGACTGTTGCACTTTAAAGCAAGCATGTAGCTGTAGTTGTACCACTGACAAAATTAGGCAAATTTGCAATAATTACGAAGTATAGAAGTGGAGAGAAAGATCTCTTTAATTTGCTTACCTCATTGTTGTGGTGTCGTGCGTGCGTTGCAAACCTCGTGCATCTTTCGCCGCCTACGCTGAATACCGATGGATTTACGCTGAGGTATTTACCATTGCCGCATCCTGAAGACCAATAGGGTTGTTAAGATATTGCTCGATATTTTGAAGCGACGATAGCTTAGTTGATAGCCGTTTTTGGACACCACGTCGATGGGCGTATCCTTTCTTAGAAACTGTATTGGAGTTTTCGGTGAAGAAAACATCTTGATTAAACAATAGAATGGTAGTGCTTTTTGTAATCATTTTTGAAATTCAGATTTATAATTTACTGGGTTTAGTTCGCAGCTTTGTCCCCGTTAAAGTAGACTAATCTTTCGAGAACTGTACTTGTTTCTAGATGATTGTCTATGTTCTTTTTGTACTTTGAAAAATGAAGATGTCTTAGGACGAGGAATCTTCTAATGTGCTGGAACTCTCTTTTTTATATCAAACTAACTCGTGGATCACCTGATATTAAGTGAGTGATCACCATAGACACTAACAACACCAGGGGAGTCGCAAATACGTTGGTAGCCTGTGTTTGGAGGGGCAAGGAAAGAGGTTATGGGGAGGGGAGGTGGGCCTCCATCGTTCTCATTGACTTAAAGAAATACAAGAATGTCCACATGAAAGATACTGTAATTTAAATGACGGCTCGAATTAAGTACGACAAAAGAGTAGTAATGTAGAAAGCTATAATAAAGCTGGAAGGTTTCTTTATTTGCTTAAACGCCCTAACCTCAGGAACTACTTGTCCAATTTGAAAAATCTCTTTAGTGTTAGATAGGTCATTTATCTAGGAAAGCTATTGGTTATATATCATCACGCCAAGTTCAGTGAGAGCGGAGCACCAATTAAGAATGTTTCAAAATCGGATTTTTATTTCTTTTGAGAGCTTCCGCTGCGTGTTAACTTTAGTCCAAAGTAACCATTCCACGCGAACGAAGTCGCGGGCAAAACTTAGTGAGTTATATAATTTCAATGTTTACAAAAAATCTTCCATACCATGTGTATGGGAAAAAATAAATATTCTACAACAACTACTAGAAAACCTACAGACATATCCAACTATGTTTTTATACAAGAGATATACGGTGTTATTACAAAAAAGTTAAATACGTATTAAATACTTGCTTAAAAAAGTTTTGTACTAAATACATCGCGCTCGCCCGAGACAAGTTCGCGTTATCCTTTTCTGGCAAGTCTAACCTAACCTAACCAAAGCGAAACAAAAGAGCAAGATGGCGTACAATCTGCGACTACGGTTCATTTAAAACAATACTGTGAATGTCCATCTGAATATATTATGGAATAATAATAAATGAACATAGAGGTGTTTACACAAAAGAATTTAAATCAATTTCTTTATTAAAATTCTTATTTCACATCGTTCATTTTATGCTAAAAGTGGTTCCGAATGTGGGACGAGCGTCAAAGGTTAAAATATCAGACATTTATCCCACACAATCTTTTCCAACTACGTGGGTGTTGACGAGGCTAACAAAATAATGTAAAGCTGCAGTGGGATGGATGTTTGCCGGTTCGAGTTTCTATATATAAAATAAAATATCCAGAAATTGTACTTTTTTATATTTATTTTTTTAAATCTTTAATAGACATTAATCTTTTAATAGACTAGCAACACCAGGGGAGTTGCAAGTGCGTTGTCAGCCTGTGTTTGGGGAGTAGGGGAAAGAGTGGAGAGGGAGGAAGGGGGAAGGGTTAATCTCAGGAACTACTGGTCCGATTAATAAAATATTTTAGTATTAGATAGCTCATTTATTGAGGAAGTCTATAGACTATTATACATCTATTAGTAGGTGGTAGAGCCACGCAGAAGCTATTATTGCTTTCAGCATGAATGGGTCGGCTGGTCCGGGGTAGTACCACCCGACCCACAGAAAACCGACGTGAAGTAACAGCGCTTGCATTGTTGCGTTTCGTTCGGTTAGTGAGAGCGCCGGAGCCCATTCCTCTCCCCACCTCTCTATTATTCCTTTCCCTCTCTAACCCCTCTCCCTTTCTCTCCATTCCCCCAAACACACACTGGTAACGCACTTGCGACTTTGGGGTTGCTAGTGTCTATGGACGGCGGTGATCGCTTAGCAACAGGTGACCTGCCTGTTCGTTTGACTCTTATAAGATATAAAAAAAAAACATCACGCTAAGACTAATAGGACTGGAGCACGAATGAAGTATGTTTCAAAATCGTTTTTTTTTTCCTTTTGTGAGATTCCGCTGCGTGTTAACCCAAAGTAACTATTCCACGTGGACGGAGACGCGAACAGAAGGTAGCATCTATATCAATTCTAACTTTTGACCTGATTTCTGATATTATGGCGACTTGGTTCAAAATGGTAAGCACGCCAAGCCTATACGAGACTGACAAGAATAGCTGCTGGAATATACTAACGGGTGCTTCACTACAGACTTTCAACTTGAGGATTGTAGTTAGCCAGACAGACTTAAAAAGGCGCTACCACCATGCTACGGTTTAATCGCGATATTTTTCTCTCTGGAAGCTTCGACCCAGTTGCAAGGGTTCGAATTTATACCCATTGTCCGAACACACTTTCAACTCGAGCGAGCCGCGATTCATCCCAGTCCGTTAGTGGTATCCGCCGCGAATTACGAACCCGTACCCAACGCTGGGCGTTATAAAAGACGTCCGCGACACATTTTCACCGATCCTCCCGACGATATCACGTCAGCGAACGATCAGTACCAGCCTGTCCCTCGTAACAGAGCGTGCTCACGCCCACGCCAGCGTAACCACAGATCGCGCCGCCGAGGTCTGGGGGTTAATTTCGCTCCCGCACACCCGATTAGGCCTCCCACGGCAGAGGCTCAAGCCTAGGTTCGATCCCTCGGTAGGGAGCCCTTGAGTGCGTTGCTTGCGCGATACGGTGACACACCCATACATCACTGCTACAACACTACATGATCACCTCCACACACGTGCACGCCTATACGCTACACATCTTGGTGGAAGGGTTATTTTTGTTAAATTTTTTTCCCTTATCGAACTGAAAAACTCTCAATTTTTCCGACAAAAATATATGGAGGACTTGTTGAGGCGGATATGCTTGATACACATATACGTTTCAACAACTCAAACATATATGATTAGTTAGCTAGGTTTGTTAAGATAGGTCGCGATTTTGCATGCAACGGGTAACAGCCAAGCCGAGGTGTGCCGTGCACCCTTGAGCTGGTTGCCAATATAAAATCGGCTGAGTGCCTTAAGCGCTCGCCTTAGTAGTCTGGTGAAGCTGTTAAGACCTTGCTAGGTCAATAGCGTAGTCAGTTTGAGAAAAAAAAAACACTTTCAACTAAGCCATAACCGCTTCCATGCATTTGATTAAATCTTATAATCACCTTTTCCAGGATGAATTGTTGAAAAAATTTTGAACTCGCTTTGGTAAATAAACACGAAAAGGTATTATTATGTATATAATTAAACGTACATGTCATGTACTCCTTAACTAAATCCTTGGCTTTCGAATTAACCATATTAAGTAAAAATGGCTTGCGCTAAGTTTTTTTTTAATTTCGTGACATTCGGTAATGACAATTGTGTACCCGTATGCTTACAATAATACATATTTATATGACAATGTGATACATTATATATGTATATCGGTTTTATCCTCCACCTACACAGGTGAAGTAGTTGCTTTATTAAATGTTTCGCTAAAAATTCAAAAGATGACTTAAAAAAAATAGATTTGCGCAATCTAGATCTTGAAATATTGTCTATAATTTTAAATGTTGAGAAATTCATTCTTAAACAATTGAGTGGCTACATTTCAAAGTGACCTAAATTCAATTTTAATCGTTCAAATAATATGCTTATTTTTTTTATCATCAGTTTTTATACACAGAGAACGAAGTTCAAATTTTGCCATTCATAAGATTTTTCTTTTTTTTTGTGATCTTCATATGTTATATGTACAAAAAACATATTGAGAAATTAAGTAAAATATTAATAACAGCTTCGAAGAACGAAGAATTCGTTCGCTACGCTACCTTACGCGAAGGACCATACCTTTCATCGCGAGTGACGTCGAGAGCAAATCTTAGTAGTATATAAATTCAAAAATCACCTTAAATGTCCAATTTTTATCTTTGTTAATTCGGACAGGACAGAGTCATTGACTTTTATCTATACGTAAATAAATGAAAAAAAAAACGATCAAATCAATTAACTGTGTCCACATTCACAGGAGTTAGCGATTATTTGCCCGTAATTATCAAAACATGACGCCCACGTTTGACATTTAACGTTGTACACGTTTATTCTATGAACTGAGATACCCCGGGGTATAACACAGTATAATTATGGAGTTCAATTCATGAGAGCGTCTGCGTGGGCGGGTTTCTTGGTAGAAAAACCGTTTAAGTTTCTTCGCTTGCAGATGAAACGTGATATATATTAATAAGTATTATGTTTACTTAACATCGGTAAACGTGTAGGCGTTTGTGGGAATTCACTACATAAGACAAAGTCCTCTGTCACGTCTGTCTGTCTGTTCGCGATAAACTCATAATTACATAACGGATTTTCAAGCGCTTTTTACCCATAGATAAAGTGATTCATAAGGAAGGTGTATAATTTAACAAGATTTTTTTGAAGTGATAACGTCTTATAAATCGATTAACGCTGGTTGATCGCATGAAAAAAAATGACTCATTGTCACGTTCCGCCTGGACTGAGCGTGCAAGCGTCATCGGCCTAAGCGTTCAGTTGTATCGCATCTATCTATACTAGGGTTGCCAACATTTTTCAGCGGAAAACAGTATTTTTTAAAATAAGTTATAAAAAAATATAGTACACTTTAAAAATATACAGTATTTTATGGAAATAATTAAAAAGATGTATTTGTTACTTATTTATTTTTATAAAAACTATATTTCTTTGCATTTCTTTCATTTTTTAACAATGTTCTGTCTGAAATAAAAGTGTCATATGCTTTATTGCATTTAATTTTTACATTGTTATTACAACTTTGACGTGCTGCCAACGCCTCCAGTTAATTAATATAGAAAACAGAGATTCGTGGGAGCTTTTTTTTTTCGAAATGACTACGCTATTGACCCAGCAAGGTCTTAACAGCTTCACCAGAATACTAAGGCGAGCGCCTAAGGCACTCAGTCGATTTTATTTTGGCAATCAGCTCAAGAGTGCACGGCACGCCTCGGCTTGGCTGTTGCCTGTTGCATGCAAAATCGCGACCTATCTCAGCTAACCTAGTTAACTATTCATATATGTATGAGTTGTTGAAACGTATATGTGTACCAAGCGTACACGCCTCAACAACTCCTCCATATATTTATTAGCGGAAAATTGAGTTTTTCAGTTCGATAAGGAAAAAAAAGTAAACCCTTCCACTTTCATGTGTAAGCGTGTAAGCGTGCATGTGTGTGGGGGTGATCGTGTAGTATTGTAGCAGTGATGTATATTTGTGTGTCACCGTATCGCGCAAGCAACGCACTCTAGGGCTCCCTACCTTCGAACCTAGGCTTGAGTAGCTAATCAGGTGATTCGTAGGAGCCAAATACAAAAAGAAGAAGAAGATTGTAGATGCGTTGTTGAGTACGGAAATCGGTTACACGAACTCGTCTCACTCAAAATTTAATGAAAAGGCGCGTTAATTATTTTGAAAATTAATTTGTTCGATAGATGTCTTTCGGTGTTAAAAATATAGTATTTTTGCATACTATATTTTTTTAACAGTATATAGTACGCCGACCCGAAATATAGTACAATACTCTATTTATTATAGTACGGTTGGCAACCCTAATCTATACCTAGAATTATCTTTTCATAAATGTTTTTTTATGACATTATCATGTAACATTAGCGTCCGTGAACCGACTTTACAGACAACCATTTTTTTTTGAACTTTTGAAATTATATAACTCATTACCTGATTAATACCTACTGATAATATGTATTCTTCTACTACTGTGTCTATTGATAATTGTATGAAAACTGACCGACATCGCAGACGAGGCTCCCGGGCTCGAGTTCAGTGAGGAATGCTCGCACGGCGGGTGCGGGCGTGCGCGGCGTCTCGTCCCCGTCCGCGCCCGCTTGCTCGTATACATCGTGCACGTAAGCGCGCTCAAGCGCAGCGCCGCGCGCCGCTGACTCGCCCGCGCTCGCTTCTGTGTCCGCGCCCGAGCCCGCTCCCGCCTCCGCCCCCGCCGCACTCGCGCCCCCATCCTCCATCACCGTATCCACATCGTGATCCCCTGTAACCAAACACATACAAATTGTACTAATGCAATATCACACGTTATGTAATTAAGAATATTAAAATGTAAGAACCTGTGCGACCGAGCCTGGCTCGGTTCTAGAAAAAAAATGTTAGGTTTGCCTCACAAAATTAGTATTTTTGTACAAAAAAGAAAGAAAAAAAAGATATCTCTTTTCCTGTCACTCGGACTCAAACTGGGCTTACACGGATTTTTGAAGCAGCCTATTTCCATCCGAGTTATTTTTGTTTTGATAGCGGTAGCGAAAGTTATCTTTATATTTAAGCTATATTTTTTCATTGCCTGAAAACTTAGTTAAAAAAGTTTTCTATGAATAAAATCTAGCTAGATCGATTTATCGTCCTCGAAACTACCTATATATTAAGTTTCACGGAAATAGATGACGCCGTTTTCGAGATCCTGAATATATACAAATATAAAAACATATGAAAATTGCTCGTTTAAATGTATAAGATTTGTTAATTGTTGTTTAAATTAATTAAATTTACCATTAGCAGGGAATAACGTAGACCAACATTGCCTTTTGTATCGCATGCTTTGAGGTTTTTTTTTAGTAGGAGATGGTAGAACCTCGCTGATGCTATTCCTAGTTTCAGCATGAATGAGTCGGCTCGTCCAGGGTAGTACCACTTTCTCACAGAAAACCGACGTGAAGTAACAGTGCTTGCATTGTTGTCTTCCGTTCGGTCAGTGAGAGCGACGGAGGATCACCTATCCTCACCTTCCCACACTTCTCTTCCCTTCCTTCCCGCCCCCCTCCCCCAATACAGGCTGGTAACGCACCTGCGACTCCCCTGGTGTTGCAAATGTCTATGGACGATGGTGATCGCTTAGCATCAGATGATCCACTTGTTCGTTTGCCTCGTGCGATATAAAAAAAAATAGTAATAGTCTGCGTTTATCTGCGTCCTTAACTAAAAAAAAATTGGAATGTTTAATTTATCTTAATTTTTCTTTATTTTAATACTATGAGACACAATCTCTTATTTTATACATGTTGTGTTCATATTTAGCTGAGTTTATGTCAATTTCTGTACCCCTCAAAACGTGTAAGCGAAATTTAATGTTGATTTTTTGAGTAGTTAATAAGTGAAAGCCTAAACAGATTCACATTAGCATTAATAATAATATTTGTAATTATAAGGATAAACAGGTAATACACATAGATTATAGATAGCAACATATGTACATGTATATAGATACTAGTATACGCTCGCGGACTCCCAGTAATTGTTTCCAAAAACAATCTGAAAAGCAACCGTCGAGCAACTATGTTACTAATGTTAACTGTACATCTTATATCCATATTCAAACATGACCTAGTATTTTCCATTCATAAAAGTGTAGTTAATTTGGACGTGAATATCAAATATCGTTTAATCCGTGAAGACGTAGAGGGGGAGGGGAGGGGAGTTGTGATTGTGACCCAGTGGCCGGGTCACAAACACCCCGGCCCTGTGTCCCGGTTTCCCGGGTGATTTTACCTACGGTAGCAACATATAATATATCGGATTTAAAATCCAAAATATATACAAGTGGACTCTAGTTACTTGTTATCACTTCATATTATAAAACAAAGCCTTCTGCCGCGTCAGTCTGTCTGTCTGTTTAAAAAAATTAATGTAATCAGCCAAAGATTAAAGTGTTGTTTGTAATTCATTGAAATGAAACTAAACCACGGTCTATAAGGGTGCATATTTTCAGTAATTTTATTTATTTTATTGCCAGATATGAGTAGAAGGATCATTATCTATCTAATCTATCTTATACCTTTAAACGAGCGATTCTTGTATATTTATATATATTCAGGATCTCGGAAACGGCGTCATCTGTTTCCGTGAAACTTAATATGTAGGTAGTTTCGGGGACGATAAATCGATCTAGCTAGATTTTATTCACAGAAAAGTTTTTTAACTGAGCTTTCAGGCAATAAAAAAATATAGTCAGAATATGATGGTAAATTTCGCCGCCGCTGTCAAACCAAAAATAGCTCAGATGGAAATTGGTTAATTCGAAAAGCCGTGTATAACCCCAGTTTGAATCCCAGTGTATTTTTTTTTTGTGAAAAACGATAATTTTGTAAGGCAAATCAAACAAGTTATTTTAATTAAATAAATAATTACAATTACTATTATAAATAAAATAATTATGAATAAAAATTATTATAATTTTAATGGAGATGTCTTTTTTTAGGTGAAAAAAATCTAATATTGTGAAGCAAACCTAATAGTTTATTTTAATTTAAAAATGTTTTTAAAGAACCGAGCTAGGCTCGGTCGCCCAGGTACTAGTTTCAATAATGTCTTAAAAAGCAATCCACGCTTTTGTAAAATATATATACACCACAATTAATTTATATTTACAAAAAAATGCATTATTCTTAATCCAAATTTATTTTCTATGTACCCTTTTTATTACTTTATAAGTTATTTGACTCATGACCTACTCGAAAACAGCAATAGTAATGTAGAATATTGGTTTCAAAAAATAAAAAAAATAGCTCAAAAGTAACACGTAGCCGAACATCGGAACTTTATAGTATACAACAAACTAGCGACTGCGTTCTCGTAGAATCTAATGTAAAAAACAGTTACTAATAAAATCATCTGAATATATTAGGTTACTTTACCTGTCTATTTTCTTCTCATACATAAGTCGCGTCATCATTAAAATTACAATAACTTTTGATAGAGTAAACCGATTTTAATGAAACCAACACTTAATGTTACTCGAAGACATGCTTTATGATTCTGATTCTCATCGTGAAGGCAGTACTTTAGCAGAAATGCGTGTTTAAACAAACCGACATTTCTAAAAATAATTTAAATATATTTTATTAGTTACTAGCCTCTGCCCGCAACTTCGTTCGCGTGGAATAGATACTTTGGGCTAACGCTAGCTCGCAATGGAAGCTCACAAGAGGAAAAAAAAATGTTTAAACATTCTTCCCTAATGCTCCGCTCCTATTGATCTTAGCATAATGATATATAGCCTATAACCATCCTCGATAAATGAGCTATATAACATTTTAAGAATTTTTGAAATCGGACCAGTAGTTCCTGAGATTACCCCCTACAACGTCACAAACTCACAAACTTTATCTCTTTATAATATTAGTATAGATTACAAAATACCTGGATTTTTTTTTATAAAAATCCAAAAATCATGGTCAGGTTAGAATTACAATCCTTTTTTTTTTCGAAATGACTTCGCTATTGACCCAGGAAGGTATTATCAGCTTCACCGGACTACAATTCATTCCTATTATGTGTATAGATACTGCGAATTTGTATAATTTTTTTTTTAAATAATGCATTGCCATTATATAAAGTTGATATATGTTTTTTGGGTTTAAAAAACTATTACACTAATATCGTTCCAGCGGGTTTACAGTAAGGGAAATAATTGTATTAGTACGTCTGTGTAGCTCCGGGACGCAAGGGTACATACGAGATCGAGGGCGTCGTCCGGGTCATGAGGTCACAGGCGACAACGCGGCTATTCCAATAGGTGATTTACTGACTCCTAATTTAATATTCATAATATATATCGTTATAATTTTTTATACATATATAGATTTTGGTGTATTTTTTTTGTTAGTACAACACAGTGCGTGTATCCGTGTGTACACGTGGCGGAAGTAATTCTTATTTGGCTTATACAGAATGTTCCGAAACTCAACGTCAAGCGGGTACAGGACGATATACTAGGTCATACTGGTTAAGGCAAAAATAAATTCTATCTTACTTGGTTAACGAATATTAGGATTAATTTTGAAAATATGGAAAATCAACACCCTAGATCACATATTTAGGTACTGCGATCACAAATTTCCCGATTTTGTAGTGTTGTTGTTTTAAATGTAATCCTAAATAACTGTGTAATTGATTGCAGTCACGAGTCCAATAATTCATACGGTCAGTTTTGTAAAAAAAAAATAAAGACTTGTTGACTCATATTTATAAAAACGTTTTGTCAGATAACGTTGACACTTTATCTTAAAAAAAAAAACTATACTACATTAGGCAAGCCATTTAAAAATGGTCTATTTAATCAAGATTTCATAGTGGTACAACACTTGCTACTTGTCTTTCTATACAAAATATTGTCCATATTATTTAGAGCATTAAAAAGGCGAACAAAAAAACCAACGTATGATATATATATATATATATTCGAAATTCCTACGCTATTAACCCAGCAAGGTCTTAACAGCTTCACTGGACTACTAAGGCGAGCGCTTAAGGCACTCAGCTGATTTTATTTTGGCAACCAGCTCAGGGGTGCACGACACACCTCGGCTTGGTTGTTGCCTGTTGCATGCAAAATCGCAACCTATCTTAGTTAACCTAGCTACCTATTCATATATGTATGAGTTGTTGAAACGTATATGTGTACCAAGCTACACGCCTCAACAACTCCTACCTATATTTATTATCGGAAAATTGAGAGTTCTTCATTTCGATAAGGGAAAAAAAGTAAACCCTTCCACTTTTATGTGTAAGCGTGTAGGCGCGCACGTGTAGTGTTGTAGTAGTGATGTATATTTGTGTGTCACCGTATCGCGCAAGCAACGCACTCAAGGGCTCCCTATCGAGGGATCGAACCTAGGCTTGAGCCGCTGCTGTGGCAGGCCTAATCGGGTGTATGATATAATACTCTATTGTGTATTATTGCTAACTTTAATCACAATTAAACGATAAAAAACATTGATATTTTTTTAAACTAAATCAAATATTCAAATTGCTTGCCTTCGGCACGAATACAGGCTCTAAATCGCATAACAGGCTTTACAATCTTTTCATCATCGTATCGTTCATCATATTTCGGTTAAATTTTGTATTGGTTTCAGGTTGTATCTGTCTTGACACGAAGTTATAGACTTATCTCCTGCTGAAAATACCGCTCGACGAATCTAAAGAAGTTCTAACTACAAAAATAGCTAATGGTTATATAAAGAATAACAATGAAAAATGTAAACAAATATCCGATTCATTCTAATACCCATAAATCTCTGACTGAAGAAAAAAGGTTCGATACTCCGAAGAAGCAGTACTTTATTCTATATATATTTTATATAATAATGAACAAGAATCTGAAATGGAATAGCGTGTCGGAATCGCCACTGCATAAATTGCAATCACAGAATGCGACAGCTTAACGGTTTAGCTCTATCGAATTTGTTGAAAAGCATTCTTCAGTGATTAGGTTTGTTCAAATTTACATCGAAAAAAATCCATAACCGTAAATATGCAATCAATTTTTAAAATTACATTTCGCGGAAAATAGACAAAATTACATGTTTTCAGTTAAGTTCTCATCTTATATTTAACCTATTTGGGTTTTCTTATTTTACCATAAATTCTTATACATATTTTTTTACTTGTTTGCTATATTGGTTAAACAATAAGTTAACTTTTCAATACGGTAGTAGGTTAGGAAGGAGTCGCCCAAAGATTTCCAGCGTTTCTTATTCTGGACCTTTTGTATTCAATCATGACCAACTATGTTATATTAAAACACTGTTAGGAATTGTGAACATTTATTGCTTATTAAAAATAGAACTGGCCAATAATCTGTTAAAAATCAATTCAATTCTAATAATTAATCACTTTTTAAATAACTGACACGAGTTCGGACAAAGCTACAGCTCACTACGACGGCCACCGAAAGAGTGAGTGAACACGACAAACACCGCCCCTTATTTGGGCCGTTTGCAGTATAACTACCCGACATTAAAACATAACATCGACCAATGCATCTTAGGTCATTAGTAATATCCCCGATATACTCTATAGTAAGTCATTAGTAGTATGGAGAGTGCTACTAATATATATAAAACTCAAAAAAAGAAAATAGTATATGAAAAACTGATAATGAATTAATTTGTAAAAAACTAAACGGAAAAAAGAATACGAAGGCAAATGTAATTAAGATTACAAAATGCTGTTTAAATGGTCGTGGACATAAAATGTGTTTAATTTGAAATAGTTTTATTTAGAAAAAATCTGGAATTATATCTTTATTTGCAAGCTGTAATATTATCTGTTATCCTAAAATAAAATATTCAACCGTTAAAATAATTGTGAATCCAAAGAAAACGAAGTAGGCTGTAATAACCTTTACTTGGAATGTTGCCCACTTAATCAATAAAATGTAGACTCAATGGAAATCGATCACTATTAATAAAATAATTTCCATGAAACACGTTTACTTCTATAATTTATTAGACAAGAAATTTGCTACGGAGAAAAGGCAATTAGCAAGGAACTTAGTGTTTACCACTCTGTCTAAAGTATAAAGTAAGCGAGACGTATGTAATATTTTGCTAATTAATATTTTTATTTTCTACTACCCGCGACTTCTTCTAGATTGTATGTTACCTTAACAATGTATTTTATGCACAGAAGACAAAGAATAACAAAAATATACTTTGTTTACAAGATATCATTACAAACAATGTTCACTCTACAGATCGAGTAACGCGTAGTGCTTTTAGAAATTGCAGTTTCCTAAAATTTCAATAGCTTTGTCTTATATGAAACTATTGTGGTAAGTTTTTTTTTATAAGAGTCAAGGTTTAATAAATAAAACTAAAAATTTGATCAAAACTTATCAAGTAGTTTATGAGTGAACGGTAGATCTTTGTAATTATATAAACTCGTAAATACAAGATGAACATAATAAAAAAAAAAAAAAAGTTGTGGTAGTCATAAGGACTGCCAACAGAAGGGAAAATTCAAAACAACGAAATCACTGTATTCTATTTTGAACTTTTAAATTAATTCAAAATCAAAAATTCTTTATTCAGTTTAGGCCCTAATAAGGTGCTTATGAACGTCAAAAACTACCACCGGTTCGGAAAACAACCCAGCCATTAAGAAGAACCGGCAAGAAACTCGATCGGGACATTTTTTTTACATACATTTCTAATACATCATACAATAGCTTATAGTGGATGCACAGAGAGGAGTCAATTCCAGACATCACTATCGTTTACATACTGATCCACTTTACAATATCCTTTTGACACTAAATCCCGCTTGACGTGGCGTTTAAATTTGCAGTCCGGCAATTCGGTAATATGTTTTGGGACTTTATTGTAAAACCTAACACTGTTACCTACGAAACTATTACTGGTTTTACTAAGTCTGAAACATGGGTCAACTAGTTTATTACAGTTTCTAGTATTTACATTATGCCGGTCTTTTACTAAATTCAGTTTTTAATTATTGTACTCTCTTCATTTAACAATTATTGCGTGAATGAAAATATTTCAATTTTATAATTTGTTTATTGACTTTTTTTATGAACTGACTACGCTATTGACCTAGCAAGATCTTAACAGCTTCATCGGACTACAAATTGTTTATTGACATTATTAGTGTCAATATGACATCTATACTAATATATAAAGCTAAAGAGTTTGTTTGTTTGTTTGTTTGTTTGTTTGTTTGTTTGTTTGGTTGAACGCGATAATCTCAAGAACTACAGATCTGATTTGAAAGTTTATTTTAGTGTTAGATAGTTCATTTATCGAGGATGGCTATAGGCTACATATCATAACGTTTAAACCAATAGGAGCTGAGCACTAATGAAGAGTGTCTCAAAATCGGGCTATTTTGGAAGCTTTCGATGCGTGTTAATGTCAGTACTATATGCGTTGCCATGGTAACGCGATAACAATCTCTCGCAAATATTTTCATGGTTTATTTTGTGTTCCTATTAAAACAGTTAATTCTACGTTATTTTTGTTTCCAATTTTTAATTATACGTGGTACGTTTATATCGTAAACATTTCTAAAGTTTATTTTGTGTCGGTATTCAAAAAGTTTAGTAGTAATAATATTCATCCAATAAGATAGTCAAAGGAATTAATCCATACTGCCAATTCTGAAGTTGTTAATATAGGTAGTTTTTTTCTATATCCAAGATAATGTAAATGTATAAGCGCCAAATCCTCTATGTAATATTTCGTAAATTTTTATCTTCTTAATTTTCAAGACAACAGAATTCATGCTTCGCGGTATTATTTTTCTTTCATTTCATAGATGCACAATAAACGAAACATATTACATAAAACTCTACCAATTTAACACAATATACACATAAGTAAGACAAGATTATGAATACAATATAAAATACACTACATGACAGACTAAAATCCCGCCAAAAACTCCTCAAAAACTTTATTCTACGTTAGTTTTGTTCCCAATTTTTGATTTGTGATAAATTACATATAATAAAAGTAAAGTGAGCGTATTTTATATTAAAAATATCCGTGATGCTACAAATATCAACATTTTTTTTTTAATTCTGTGGATATGTCTGTTTTTTTATTTGTTACGGGTAATCTCCGAAACGGCTGGATCTATTTGACCGTTTTTTTTTTCTTAGACATGACTACGCTATTGATCTTGCAAGGTCTTAATAGCTTCACCGGACTACAAGTAATATCTGAACGGGAATTTTACGGACAAATAAGTAACTAATTTGCTGTTTTATTTTAAGCTAGCGGGTTCAGCAGACGTTGCCCGCCCTGATAATAAGACAAACTATACCTATACCTTGCCCAATAATCATTTTATATATTGGTGAAAACGGCATGAAGATGCGTTTTGTAGTTTTTGATCTTATCGCGAATAGACATATAGACAGACGTGGAACAGGACTTTTTCTTACACTATGTAGTGATAAGCTGTTATCCGTGCCTTCGTCCATGTGAAATTAATTAAAAATATGTTGTTAACTATAAACATACACGAGCTGTACTGGACTCCAAGATTTTTTTATACGAAAAGGCAGCAAACAGGCTGACGGCCCACCTGATGGTAAGTGGTTAACGTCGCCTATGAACAACTGTAACACCAAGGGTATCGCTGTTGTAATTGAAAGTCATATGTTTATATGTGATTTAAATTATAGCAAGGAATGATAATAACTTAATTATATCGACACTATGGACATATTATATCTATATAATAAAAGATTTAACACATATTGTTCGAAAATGTATAGCTTAATATTTTCATTACTTTCTTATATAGTGTAAGTGGGCACTAAGGGTCATATATAGCAGTTTAAAGTTCCAGTTATGTGGCTGATAATAAATCTCTTCCCATTCGATTCACTATTCGTATTCATATATATAATGTACAAGTACATGTTACCTGTTACAGTAGATGATGTGCGTGTGATACTTACAAATATTTTTGAAAGAGTATTATTGTAATTTACACTAGATGTGTGATCAAAATTTTACATTTATTTAATATATTTAAAAAAAAACGCGTGCGGAGCCGCGGGCTACAGCTAGTTCATATATATTGACACTCGAAGCAGTAATCATATTCATTTTAATAAAAACTATTAATCAATCCAACGTACTGTTGTAGCCCTTAATACTATGTGCATAAAGCGCATTCAGCATTTCATTATATGACGCTGTTTTGTGACGTGCAAATATGCAATTACGTTTTTTGTCGAACTGACTACGCTATGGACCTAGGAAGGTCTTAACAGCTTCACCAAACTACTAAGGCGAGCGCTTAAAGCACTCAGCCGATTTTATTTTGGCAACAAGCTCAAGGGTGCACGGCACACCTCGGCTTGGGCTGTTGCCTGATATGTGCAATTCGCGAACTATCTGAGCTGACCTAAGCTAACTATTTATACATATATGAGTTGTTGGAGCATATATGTGTACCAAGCATACATACCTCAACAACTCCTATATATATTTCGTATCAGATAATTTTCTAATCTATTTCAGTTCGATAAGGGAAAGAAACAAAACCCTTCCACTTTCATGTGTAAGAGTGTATGCGTGCACGTGTGTGAGGGTGATATGTATAATGTTGTTGCAGTAATGTAAGATTTTGTGTCACAGTATCGCGCGAGCAGCGTACTCAAGGGCTCCACGCCGAGGGAACGAACCTAGGCTTGAGCCGCTGCCTAGACGGGCTTAAATCTCGCGAAGTATATGGCATAGTCCACTCTTACAAAATTCGGGAGTCAGTGTAGTTAATGTAAAAGTATATATTTTTTCAAATATAAAAACTTAGTTTAAAAGTGAAGTTTAATTTTTTTAATAAGGACAAACAAGGAGGCCGCCTAACAGTACGATGAGCTGCTATGTATTAATATCACATGTACACAGGCCTTTATACTACGCGTTGCTAGTTTGACGAAGCCACACAATTGCAATACGGCCGGTCATGTTTACTAGCATGTTATGACGTGAAATTATAAATTTATCTCCTGACAAAGATACCGCTCAACGCGCTTAAATAAGTTGTCAGTTTAAAAATGGTAAAGAAAAGCACATCTGTTTTAAATTATATTCATAATCTGTTGACATTTTGACGCCACAAACTACTTTTCTTGCAGTCTAAGTTCACGAATTGTAAAATAATGATACCTATTGTACCTGTATTTTATTATTTATAAGGATTTTGGGGCCCTCTAATGTACTTAGTCATTTTTGTTGGCCCTGAATCCCACCTAGTTTGGACAGCCCTGCATTATAGTATATTCGGTTTATGGATACATGAAATCGAAATAAAATTGAATGTAACCCCCCTTAAATTATAGTGTTGTTTCTAATTCATGAAAAAATAATCAGCGTATATAAAAGCACCACTTCTATACGCCTGCACTTATTGGACTTATAATTGGGTCAGTGAGTGAGACAAAGTGTGGGATCTTCAAAAGTATTGTCAGAATTGAGTTATTGATGTTCAATTGTTCAGTAGCAATTTTATCTCATTATACGACTGTACTGTAAAGGATTTGGAAAAACTTTCTTCGGTACACCCGAACGAAGCCGGAGCGGGAAGTCAGTAAGAAATAAGACTTAAACCTTATATACTAGCTGACCCAGCCAAGTGTTGCTGTGGCTTAGTTATTGAAAAAGAAATTCGAAATTAAAAGGTGACTCCACCTTTGAGATATTTATAACAATCGGTCGTAGAGTTTTCTGTCAACAAACTAATTTGGAGCGCCATCTGTTGCAGACTGATGAAACTTGCTATTAATAACAATCAAATAACACTGAGGAGTTTTTGGCGGGATTTTAGTCAGTCATGTAGTGGATTTTATATTTTATTCATAATCTTGTGTTATTTGACTTTATATTTTGTAAATTTGGTGGTGTTTTACGTAATATAGTTAGTCTATTGTGCATAAGTGAAGTGAATGGAAAATAATACTACGGAGTATGAAATTCTGAGATGCCACAAAAACTCCCTGGAAGGTTCTAACAAGGGATCCATCATGTTGTTAGAATATTGATTCACACGACGCTCGATATTGAAACGATCGATACTATGATTGTAATATTATTGACTACATGACAATGGCAGTAATAATCTGACAGATTGATTTGAAGAGAGAAAGTTTAAAAAGAATAACACTGAGAATCATTTAATTTGTAATTAAAAAATATTGAACAAATAAAAATTATATATATATAAATGCCAACTTTAATGAAAAATGGATGAATAGTTTCGGAGTTAATTGTGTAAATAACAACATGACACTAGATTTTTATATATTTAAATGTATTAATGATAGATGAGAGAGAACAAACGTTAGTATATATAGGAGACAATATTGGTAATACCGGATTCATTGATTTCGCTTGTTTTATTCGAAACTTTGCTAATAATATGCTTCTCATGCGCATTTGTCTATGACAGAGTTTTCCAAAGTTTCCGGTGCCCCGGGAGCGTGGGAAGTAAATTCAGCGTCTAGCATTCATATCTTTTAGCTATATAGAAATCATATGATTATAGTTAAATTAAAATATACGAAACAAATACGAAACCTTTTTAAAGTAAGTATTTAATACGTATTTAATTTTTTTGTAATAACACCGATAGAGGATACAAAGTGGATTTTATATTTTATTCATAGTCATGTGTTATTTGACTTTATATCTTATAATATTGGTGATGATTTACGTATTGCAGTTTTTTTTATTATTGTAGTACGGCAAAATGACTGCACTATGCCTGATGGTAAGCATAATGCAATCCAAAAATAATAGCGATCACCGATTGACACACTATCCATCGCCGGTCGCCACTATCATGCCGGTCTACAAAAAACTGGATATGCACAGACTGATCCCGAAACGCGACCCGCAGAAGCGAATCACTGTTACGGGCTTTTTCGCCATATACATGGTGGTTGCGACCCAGTCAGGTTGTAAAACCCTACCACCCCGTTTTCGCCATTATCTCGTTCGTTATTCAGCAGGGTGCACCACGAGCAGGTGAGGTTGGCTTGGGTGTCTCAAGTCTTATGATGTTATTTGACACCCCTTACATTTTGATTTGATTTGATTTGATTATTGTGCATAACTCAAGTGGGTGTGAAATAATACCACGGAGCATTCTGACTTGCAATAGACTTCTCAAGTTCTAATTAGAAATTCCATCTTGTTAATTCACTGAAGTGATCGCAAGAAACTTGTAATATCATTAACATTAGTGGCACTAATAATCTATTAGCCGATTGGTTACAAAAAGGAGTATAGAATAGTTCAACGTCTTTGTAATAAAGGCAAGATCTCGTTAAGGTTGGTCGCAGGGAACGGGGTTAAGGTTCCCCGTCGACCTGCTCGCGCCCCAGATGCGTCGCCGAGCAACCGAGGACGTAACCCTCTCTATTATAAACATATTACGAATACTTGCTTACCCTTTTGCGATCTACTCATCTATTTTTATAAGTCCTGGAATCATATATGTGAAGTGTTTTTATGTAAATGAGAACAGGTTTAGAGTGTAGCTAGTTTATTACTGATGATGTACATAATGTTCATGCCGCACGGGGTGCGCGGAGGTGCGGTGGGGTGTGCATGTACAGTATCAATATGTCAATTTAAATGAAATTCTCGTTTATATAGATTCAAATCCTTGCAATAAACCGCAGTATTTGTCGTATGAAATCATCGTGACCAAAATAGTTGCGTAGGTCTTCTAACTCCAATTTGGTATCAAGTACCTAGGGGTGTGTTTTAACAGCCCCACTTGAGAATCAGTTCTAGGTTTTTTCTCATACTAATTAACCGTGTATATTGTAAACAACTGTATATATTCCAGACCTCTACGTAGTTCTATTAAAAATCAGAGTATGTGTCTTTAATACAGCATGTTAATACTTTAGAGAAAGTCTCGTGTGTGAAAGAAAAACTGGCATTACTTATGGCGAGTAAGTTATATTTTTTATTCTTGTTTTAAAATTAATTTTTACGAAACAAAGTCCTCCGCCACATCTATGTCTCTGTCTGTTTGCGATAAACTCAAAAACTATTTAGCGGGTTTTTATAAGGTTTTCATTAATATATAAAATGAATCACGAGGAAAGTTTATGTACAGTACCTGGGCGACCGAGCCTAGCTCGGTTCTTTAAAAAACTTTTTAAATTAAAATAAATTGTTAGGTTTGCCTTATACAATTAACATTTTTGTACAAAAAAAAAAAGAATAATATATCTCTTCTGCTGTCACTCGGATTCGAACTGGGGTTACACGGATTTTCGAAACGACCAATACACGATCACCCCCACACACGTGCACGTCTACACGCTTACACATGAAAGTGGAAGGGTTTTTTTTTTAACTTATCGAACTGAAAAAAACTCCCAGTCTTCCGATAATAAATATATGGAGGAGTTGTTGAGGCGTATATGCTTGGTATACATATACGTTTCAACAACTCATATATATATGAATAGTTAGCTAGGTTAGCTAAGATAGGTCGCGATTTTACATGCAACAGGCAACAGCCAAGCCGAGGTGTGCCGTGCACCCTTGAGCTGGTTGCCAAAATAAAATAGACTGAGTGCCTTAAGCGCTCGCCTTAGTAGTCCGGTGAAGCTGTTAAGACCTTGCTAGGTCAAGAGCGTAGTCAGTTCGAGAAAAAAAAAAAGAAACAACCAATATCCATCTAAGCCATTTTTGTTTTGACAGCGGCGGCGAAATTTACCTTTATATTCTGGCTATATTTTTTCACTGCCTCAGTTAAAAAAAGTTTTCTATGAATAAAATCTATCTACATACAAAGTTTCACGGAAATAGATGACGCCGTTTCCGGGATCCTGAATATATACAAATATACAAGAATTGCTCGATTAAAGGTATTAAATTATTTGTCGAGATTTTTTGTAAATAGGTTGATATATAACGATCATTATTGGAAATATTGGATAAAGTCAAGCAGTTTAGGAGCTTACGTCGAAAACGCGGCCTAATCTCTTTGAGATATAACAAAACAATTGAAATAATAAACAAAGCAGATGACGTCACGGGAATCAGCTAATTAATTATATGATAGTAGTAAGGAGGTGCTAAAATAGAACGGATTTTTTTTTAAATTGTAAATAATAAAAATGGGTAATAAGCGGATAGTATAACTTCATGCCTATTGTCAGTGTCATAAAGTCCATTAATTCCATGCGGGTTTTTCCATAAAAGATGGGATCGTTATTTGTATTCAATATTTCCCCTCTCTCATCAAAATTCACTCCGTATGCACTAAACCCCGAGTGATATATTGCGTCGCCAGATGTTCCTTGAATCGCTTCGAATGTATCGTAAAGCAATTATTGATTTATTATTTTACTAGCTTTTGCCACCCGTTTCGCTCGCATTATCGTATATTTAGTCTGTCACTAGAAAGTAGTATTTCTTTTAAATGAACCGTACCCATTAGAATATAAATAACCAAAACACATGTTTTGTAGGTTGTAGAGCCATGCTGATGCTATAAGTGGTTTCAGCATGAATGAGCCGATTCTTCCGGGGTAGTACCACCCTCTCACAGAAAACCGACGTGAAGTAACGCAAGCACGCATTGTTGTGTTTCGTTCGGTCAGTGAAAGCGCTGAAGGCTCGTGTCCCCTCTCCCCTTACTCCTCTCCCTCCCCTTTCCTCAAACAGACTGGCAACGCATTTACGACTCCTCTGGTGTTGCTAGTATGGACGGCGGTGATAACATCAGGTGATCCGCCGGTTCGTTTGTCTCCTATGATATAAAAAAAAGTAGCGCTCAAAACCGTCCCACAAAAACACCACAATATACGTGGTTACAGTTAAGCGATAAACTTATGATTTTGCAAATTCAACCATACTTAAAGTTTATCTACAAGGACGCAAGCGGCGCGAGACTAATGGAAATGAATGCATAATCCAAAATTACTCTGAGATTTTTTTGTGAACTCAGTACTTTAGCAGTAACACAGTATACATAACACCAAGTATGGAAACTCCCTATAAACGCTTGCACCGGCACACACACAAACATGCGCATCGACACGACCCCTAAGCGAACCTCGCGGTGCTGTCCATAGAGTTCCTTTCAAAACCTCTCGTCGATGCGCGTGATTGTGTGAGTGTGCCGTTTTCGAGCGTTTTTTCGTAGTTTCCGTACTGTGTCTTGAAATTATACTGTGGCAGTGATGCTTGTTTCAAACAACCAGACAGACAAACATTTCTAAAAATGATTGAAATGTATTTTATTACTAATTCCTAGACACCTAAACCATTTTTTTTCACGATAATTGAAAAAGAATAGACACGTTAGATTCAGATTCTTATTATATGTATGGATAAAAGTACCAGAGGCTTGTCAACAGATTTTCAGTATTATTTGGATTGAAATTATAATTATCATGCCCGAACGCACTGTGATATGTATCTATATTTACACTAAGGGGCCATTCGCGTTCTTGAAATGCAATAAAAAATGTATATAGAATTAAAAATATAGCGAATGTATCCGGTGCTTCAAAACAAACTGAATTATCCGAGTCGGAAGCGTTTATTGATTTCATTTGCAGCCGTCAAATGAATAATCCATTAGCATTCGTACCGGGTGAGACGAATTTAGTCCACTCACCTCATTCTCTTTGTATCATCACGCCGTTTTATACATAAGTGGGTAAGCTAAGAGCGACGAGAGAAAAATTGTCAAACATTATTCACAACAGTGTACAGTCTGCACCAAGCTGTTTGCCCACTCTGAAAAAGTTCCGTAGAATACAAATGCAGGTATAAATACGTATTATAGTATAGACTAGTTTAAAATAAAGTAATTGAAATTACTTCTTATACGGTCAGCTATCTGTCAGTAAAAGTCTCGTGTAAATCGGTCTAACCGTTTTAGAGATATTACTGTGGACGAAGCCGTGGGTGTCAGCTAATCCAAAATAAAGTAATTGAAATTACTTCTTATAAGGTCAGCTATCTGCCAATGAAAGTGCTGTGAAAATCGGGTTAGTGGTTTCAGAGATAGCAATGCGCATAAAGTCGCAGATAAAAGCTAGTATAAAACAAAGTAGTAAATTTATTTATATTAATTTTATATTATATTATTTATAGTATTTATATTATATTAAGTAGTAAATCTATTTATATTAGCGAGTATACCGTCATATTCAACCATAACAGCGAGTATACCGTCATATCCAACCATTAAAATTATATTTCTTTAAAAAACCGAGACAAATTATAAACTAAAATCTTCCTCGTGAATTATTGTATGTACTAGTGAAAACCTGAAAATCCGTACCACAGTTTTTGAGTTTATCGCGGATAGACAAACAGACGTGGCAGAGGACATTTTTTTTAAACTTTAGTTTTGGCGATCAATCTTTCTCATTATTACTGCCATTGTCACGTAGTCAATAATATCACAACCGTCGTGCGATCATTTCGATACTTAGCATCGTGTGAATCAATATTCTAACAAGACGGTGGATCCCTTGCTAGAACCTTCCAAGGAGTTTTTGTGGTATCTCAGATTTTCATGCTCTGGGGTATTATTTCCTATTCACTTCACTTATGTATAATAAAGTAACTATATTATGTAAAACACTACCAAATTTACACAATATAGAGTCAAATAACACAAGATTATGAATAAAATATAAAATCCATTACAAGACAGACTAAAATCCCGCCAAAAACTCCCGAGGACTTTGTTTTGTACTATGTAATGATGGACGAGTAACATTTTTTTCTGTGTTCGAAAATGTTACAAAAACAAAAGTTTATACTTACTCTAATACACTCTTTCCTAATTTTCTCTATTCTAGTTACACCATAAGACACGACGGTGATACATTAAAAACAATAATCTGGAAATACGTACATAAATATGTGGCTCACACACAATTTTAACAGTACCTGGGCGACCGAGCCTAGCTCGGTTTTTTAAAAAACATTCAAAAATTTTTTTCCATGAATAAAATCTAGTTAGATCGATTTATCGTCCCCGAAACTACCTACATACTAAGTTTCACAGAAATAGATGACGCCGTTTCCGAGATCCTGAATATATATAAATATAAAAATATATAAGAATTGTTCGTTTAAAGTTATTAGATATGTAGGCACTAAATCTTGGTAGCTTAGAGGATTGACTATCGGAATATTATTTCGACGTCGGTAGGTTCGGACCCCGGTATGTACCAACGATTTTTTCGGAATTCGCGTACATTTACTAATCTAAATTAGTTACGCTATCGGGTGACGGTAAAGGAAAACATCACGAGGAAACCTGAACCTGAGAAATGTTTTTGTGGCACTACTATTTGTGGGAAAAATATAGAACTGTGGATTTCTCAGAGTTTGAAATCGCAAATTGGGGTGTAAGGGGTGTCGAGTAACATCTTAAGACTTGAGACACCCAAGCCAACCTCACCTGCACGTGGAGCACCCTGCTGATCAACGAACGAGGAAATGGCGATAGCGGGGTGGTAGTGTTTTACAGCCCGACTGGGTCGCAACCACCATGTAAATGGCGAAAAAGCCCGTCATAGTGACTCGCTTCTGCGCGTCGTGTTTCGGGATCAGCCTGTGCACATCCAGTACCGGGTGACTTTCGTCATTATGGCGGGCATGACAGCGGCGACCGGCGATGGATAATCTGTCTCTCGGTGGTTGTCGATGTTTTTGGATTGTACTATGCTTAACATCAGGCATAGTGGAGTCACTTTGTCGTGCTGCAATAAAAAAAAAAGAAAAACGTTGTGGGCCGTCGTGGTGATTACGCCCATACCTTCCTTCGGGAAGAGGCTTATAGCCCTGCAGTAGGTCTCTTACAGGCTGATGACGATGATACAGGCACTCAGTGAGAGTGCGTTGTGAAAGCGCGCCTTTTTAGGCAGAATATCCGAACAGTTTTCGTTATTCGAGATGATTCGACAAGAGGAGTTTTTGGCGGGATCTTGGAATGTAATGTAGTGGATTTTATATTTTATTCATAATATTGTTTAATTTGCTTTATGTTTTGTAATATCTGTGGCATTTTACGTAATGTAGTTCGAATATTGTACACAAGTGAAGTGGATGGGAAATAATACCACGGAGCATAGATTTTGACTTGCTACAAAAATAAGTTCGTGTAACCGTCACACGCGATTGAAGTAAAACTTTAAATATTTTTGATTTTGTCAATAAATAGTTTATAAACAAATCAATCGAACATTTTTGAATAAAAAATATTTAATAGAATAATAATAAAAAAACATATACTAGATTTAATTAGCGCGACTGTGCTTCCATATAGTTTCAATGGAGTTTTTGGCGGCATTTCAGTCTGTTATGTAGTGGATTTTATATTTTATTCATAATTTTGTGTTACTTGACTCTATATTATGTAAAGTTGGTGGTGTTTTATGTAATATTGTTAGTTTATTGTGCATAAGTGAAGTGAATGAAAAATAATACCACGGACTGAAATGTCTGAAATATTATATAGAAGATTTGGAGCTTAAGCCTTTACATTCACTTGGTCTTAGAAGAAAACATACTAAAGAATACATAAGAACTATCCGTATTGACAACTTCAGAATTGGCATAAGAAACGACTTGAAAATTAAGATAAAGAATATGGTTAAAAATTTACGAAATATTATATAGAAGATTTGGCGCGTATGCCTTTATATTAACTTGAACATAGAATGAAGCTCACTACAGAATATACAAGAATCATGTATATATTGGCAACTTCAGAATTGGCAGTATGGATTAATTCCTTCGCCTGTCCTATTGGACGAAATATTATTACTACTACTAGTTTCAATGTAGGTAACAAATCACATCAAAGCTTCATTATCTGTAGTGCCCTATATTAGCTAATTCGAAACTTAAATAACACAGGAAATATTATTAGCAACTCTCTGTTATAAGTAAATAAAATATTGAAAAGTACCAACTGATTACTATGGTAAGTAACGAATTAAATTAATTGTGATTTAATACAAGTTTTGATTATGTTTAATTACTATATAACCGGATGGTACAGAAATGTAAAGTCATATTGCCGTAACGGATTTCCGTTGCATTGCCATCCAGTTACCTCCTAGACGCGCCTAAACAAGATTTACGTTAAAGTTAGTGTCCAAAATACATATAGGAGTTGTTGAGGCACGCATGCTTGGTACACATGCATACTTCAATAACTCATATACGTATATCTAGATGGCTTAGCTTAGGTTAGCTCAGATAGGTCGCGATTTTTGCTCAAAACAGGCGACTGTCCAAGCCGAGGTGTGCCATGCACCCTTTAGTTAGTCGCCCAAACATCCCAAATCGGCTAAGTGTCTTCAGCGCTCGCCTCAGTAGTGTGGTGAAGCTGTAAAGACCTTTTCAGGTCAAGAGAGTTTTCATTTCGAAAAAAAAAAGTTTGACGTCAAAAATCTTGTTGGTTGATTGAAACGATCGCAAGAAGCTTGTAATATCATTATCTACTTGACAATGGCAGTAATAATATAATAGAAGATTTGTTGTCAAAACTAAAATAAAAACAAGACAACCCCAGTATAATTTAAAGTATAAATTGGAAAGAAATATATAGATTGTTTTATCCCGGTGTGGCGGGGTGATTGACCGCTCGACCTACTTGCAAGATGGCCGGGTGCCCCGAGACCTGCATCAGACGCCCCTCACCGCTCCTATCGGGTTCAGATAAATCACATTACAGGTTATATTGTAGAAAATTATTAAATTAACTCTCTTGTCACACGCCTCGCCATGTCAGCGGATATACGTCTTTAGCTGCGTCACATACCGGAAGTACTAATAGCATTTTATCAATTGATTAACTTTAACTAATATTATAAAGAGTTAAAGTTTGTGGGTTTGTGACGTTGTAGGGGGTAATCTCAGGAACTACTGGTCCGATTTGAAAAATTCTTCCAATGTTGTATAGCTCATTTATCGAGGATAATTATAGGTTATATATCATCATGCTAAGTCCAATAGGAGTGGAGAAATATAGAATTGTTTAAAATCGGGAATTTTTACCTCTTGAGAGTTTCCGCTGCGTGTTAGCGTTAGCCCAAAAATAACTACTCCACGCGAACGAACTCGCGGGCAGAGGCTAGTCAGTAGATAAAGTGATTAATGAGAAAGGTTTTGGTATATCATTTATCAAGGATTTTTTTAATAATAGTGCGGGAGAGCATCTGCCGGACTCACTAGTTTATAATAACATATTTCAATATTACAAACCTCGCAAAACTTTTTGACCGCTATTGCTACTGTTTTCGTGCAAATTTTTCAATGTGAAATACTATTTTTCCTAAATCCTTTCTCAAGTACAGTTCTATTTTAGTTTGTGAACAACGTACAAATTTGTTTTTTCGAACTGAGTACGCTATTTACCTAGCAGGGTCTTAACAGCTTCACCGGACTACTATGGCGAGCGTTTAAAGCGCTCAGCCTATGTTATTTGACAACTAGCTCAAAGGTGCACGGCACACCTCGGCTTGGGCTGTTGCATGCATTTCACGACCTCTCTTTTTTTACGTGAGTAAATCCCTAATGGATACGCCTCTCCCCCGGGACAAATATCTCGGATATTTGACCTCTTTCGCCCAAGGTATATCGGTTCCGTATAACCTGATGGGCTCGAGGTTATTACTACGTCGTAAAGGATAGAAAAGTATCGAGGCGCTCTTATCAGGATTAACTTCAATGCGCTATCGATGAAATCATTCACCGAAAGTGCAAACAGCCTTTACGATGCGCTTCCTAAGAAAGTCCGACAGCCAGTGGGTTTTTTCAAACGTTTTTTTAACATAAGAATAACAGTTTTATTACCACAAGAAGTAAAACGAGTCTTGATTAACAGAATAGTTTGCATCTTCTCAACTTTTCTTTCCAGGTCATAGCTACATTAACGCGGGCAAAGCAACTAGCAAAAGCTAGAAATTTATGCACAGCCCCGGATCTATGATTTTTTCGAACTGACACAAACTTTATAGTGGCTTTCTTCAATGTTTGAAACAAATTACTCTAAAAACCCAGAAACATAAGGATGTGGGCATTTATCGTGATATTTTAGTTACAATTTTTTCTACACTGTTTCGTATAGAATCTGGTGACTATAATAAGGTGCCAGAATTAGTGATAACAATTTATATTTTACTAAATAAATCTAATACCATTAAACGAGCAAGTCTTGTATATTTTAACATTGTTATATATTCACGATTTCGGAAGCGTCTTTAGCGATTAACGTTAAACTTAGTATGTAGGTGGTTTCGGAGACGGTAAATCGATCTAGCTAGGTTTAATTCATAGAAAACTTTTATCTGAATTTTTAGGTAATGAAAAAATATAGTTAGAATATAAAGGTAAATTTCGACGCCGCTGTCAGAACAAAAATAGTTTAGATGGAAAACGGCTACTTCGAAATTCCGTCTAACCCCAGTTCGAATCCCAGTGACAGCAAAAGAGATACTTTTTTAAATATTTTGTTATTGATAAAAAATGTTGATTTTTTGAGGCATACCTAACAGTTTATTTTAATTTAAAACTGTTTTTTTAAAGAACCGAGCTAGGCTCGGTCGTCCAGGTACTAAAAAACATAATAAAATAAATAAAAAAAGTAAAATGCATGTTATGTGCTAGTTCCATTTTTTTTTATATATCATAATTAAAGTTGGGTATCCACTGCAAAACCAATTACTATTGTCATTATTTTATACCAAAACTCGTTTGTTTAGTTGTCTGGAAAATATTATTCACGTACTTCTCTCTGCAAGGTTTTCCGCAGATTAAAAGTTGAATGAACTAGTCCGAACAATATAATTAGGGTTGCCACTCGTGTGATCATATATATATTGTCCATAATTACCGCGTTTGGTCGGAAATTGTTTAAGCCGAAATGTAAACTGAATGATTTTGTAGCCTTCAGAGTTTTGATATTTCGGTAAGTTAAGTTTTCCATTATACGATATATCAAATTCTCTTTATACACAGTCTTTGTCAAAAATTTGGGCCGCGCTGAATAAGTCCGCACGTTCGAGTTTGTGCATAAAATAGTCAAGAATTGAATACTACAAAGTTAAAATATATCGATGATATGATTTAATATGTATAAGCTCTATACAGATGCTAGATATTCGATGTTAGGTTAAACTTTCGAAAAAAGAATAACGCAAACTTGCCTCGGGCGAGCACGGTGCATTTAGTATGAAACCTTTTTAAAGTAAGTATTTAATACGTATTTAATATTTTCCTAATAACACCGATAAAGTATTAAAAAAAAAATTAAAAGGTAGCAACCTTAAAATATATGGTTGCCACACGCGCAATGCGACGACCTCATTGGCCGGTGCATCGGTTCGCTTACAAGTGACAGTTTTGGAACACTATAACGTTATTTATCGTTTTACGTGTCCTAAATACATACTGTATTCTGTAGCATTATACACAGGGCCGTATTGCGCTGAAGCCGGTTAGGCCTCGGGACCTACTGATTTACAAAGTAACGATATATAAACCCGAACTCATTATAGAATACTCGTAACAAGTCTAAGTTTTTTTTTGACGTTATTTTTTGTGTTCAGCTGTTGAAAAGCGGTTGACGGTTAATTAGGCGTGAGAAAGGCCAGATATAAAGGAAAATCTCATCATATTCTTGATATCTCACATACGTAGGGTCATACACGTTTTCCTCTTCCACTTACCCCTGTTAGATGTCATCTCAATATTCTCACCTTGTATACAGATCATTTTTCACACAACCCATGCACACCTGTTTCTAACTTTCTTTAGTCCTATGTTAGTTCACTTCACTTCACTTTTTTTCAGTGTTATATAGCGCATTTATCGAAGAAGGCTATAGTATATATATCATCGCGTTAAGATCAATAGGAGAGAAGCACCAATGAAGAATGTTTCAAAATCGTTTTTTTTTTCTTCTGAGAAATTCCGTTGCGCGCTAGCGTTACTCTAAAGTAACTATTCCACGCGGACGAACTCGCGGGCAGAAGCTAGTCTATACTAATGTTATATAGTTGAAGAGTATGTTTGCTTCAACATGCTAATCTTAGTAATTGCTGGTCCGATTTGAAAAATTCAATCAGTGTTAGATAGTTCATTTATCGAAGAAGACTATAGGTTATAATATCATCACGCTACGACAAATAGGAGAGAAGCACCAATGAATAATGTAACAAAATAGTTTCTTTTTCGTTTTGAGAGATTCCGCTGCATCTAACACGTTAACTCACAGTAACTATTCCACGCAAAGTCGCGAGTAGAAGCTAGTATTAAAATAAATTGAATTTTAGTACCTACATTTACGATCATTAGCGCGAACCTCAGATGCAAATGCTTGTGATGGCTGCTAGTTTTGAACACTTGAGGCGGGGAACTGGTTTGGCCGTGCGCCCAGTTATAGCATAACTTGAGTTTATGTTGAACGTTACAACGTTCGTAGCATTTAACTATATATCACATATACTCTAAATTATATCTGTAACGTGGAATTAAAAGGATCTATACCAGTGTTTCTCAAGCATTTATAGGCAATGTCCCACCTTAACATTTTTAAAATTTGTATGCTCCCATACATTATATTTAACCTTTTGAAATCTTTCAAAATTGTTTTGTTCCCTTAGGAAATATACATGATAAATTTAAAGAAGAAATCACTATGAACTTGTTATCAAAACATCGTGTAAGCAAAATTTCATAACATATAATAAAAAACTAACTTGAGGGCTCTAATTTCCTAGTTGATATTTTGGTAACGTCAAACAAAATTATACCTAACTAGCCTCTACCTGCGACTTCGTTCGCGTGGAATAGATACACTAACACGAACACGCAGCAGTTCTCAAAACGAAAAAACATCCCGATTTTGAAACAATTTTCATCTGTGCTCCGCTCCTATTGGCCTTAGCGTGATGATATATAGCCTATAACCATTCTCGACGAATGAGCTATATAACATTTTAAGAATTTTTCAAATCGGACCAGTAGTTCCTGAGATTACCCCCTATAACGTCACAAACTCTCAAACTTTACCTCTTTATAATATTAGTATAGATTATATATGTATGCATGTTTTATCACAACAATACTCTTATGTGGTTTATTACAAATGTAATAAACAATTTTACATGTACACAGGCCCCTAAACTACCTGTCGCTAGTCTGACGCAGGCCACGCAAGCGCAATATACGTATAATGTGTAACGTGTAATGTATGTAGTAGCATGTCATAACGCAAAATTATAAATTTATCAGCCAAAAATACCGCTTAACGCGCCTAAATCCTTTTCACTTCGAAAACACTCGTTAAATGTTAAGTATGAGATAAACATATCGAACAAAGAATACACATATTTACATACTGAAAAATAAAAACATGGGTCAATATTACATGCAATATATTATAGTTAATGGTATTAAGTAATAATCCATTGGTACAACAGTGGCAAATGTTACCTTTGGTCGACCCACTTTAGTCTATATTTAGTTTGAGTCGACAGTATGGGAAAAGACAAACGGCGCGGCTTCGACTCTAGAATGCGATGGGAAATCAATGTCTGACGTCAAATGTAACCATATATATTTGTAACTGCGCTCTTTCTAAATGTAATCTATAAATTTAATAGCTGTGCCTGTGACTACTTCCGCGTGAAATTCATTAATAAAATCATAGGATTGTATTGTGTATTTAAATCAGATTTGAGATCAGTATTAGATTTCATCAAAATGCGCCATGCAGTTCTTGCGTAAATGTGTTTTCTGTTGTGTTTTCTTATATACGTTATACGATACATAGATATATATGCGTTATCCGTGTAATGTCCTAAATGTTATACCGGTATATACTGTTACCATATAGGGGTGTAGCAGGACGTCTAGCTATATCATCCTTAAGGATCTACCAGCTGGCTCACATAAGGCGGTAATGCCCTACTGACCGCAGACCCCGTTGCAATCTCTCATCACTTGCTTCAAGTAGCTGTAGTGCACGCAGCGGCCACACTCCGGCAAACCGCGTCTGCCCGCGGGCTAAACCTGATTGAGAGGGGTGTGTGTCTTAACAGGCCTTATAGCGAAACCTTCTCGCTTAGTGTATAAAGTCTATTTCTGTGGGAAAGGCAGCTTAAAGCATATATTCTTTTGGTTTATTCTTCTGTTTGTATCGGTTTTCCTTTCCAATGAATTAGGGAAGGGGAAGACGAGTTTGTGCACTTGCGTTTGCGCGTACCTGCATGCACCTGACTACTGATTGACTGTGTGACCATACCAAATTTCGTCCAAATCCATATATATATGTCGCAGCATTATATAGGAGCGATTAAAAAGAATGACAAGCTTTCTAATAATTGCTACTGGCAGTCATGAAGTTGTTGTATTGGTCCGTCAGTTTTAAAATACAAACGGGGAGATGTCAAAATGTCATTGTATGATGGAAATGGAAAAATACAACACCTGTTGTTTATCTAATTGTGGTGTTATTTCTTGCTATCTGAATATGTACGAGGAGGAACGCGTCCCTGAACAGATCGTTCTTGTAGGCTCTCCGTCATATATATATATATACATATACATGTACAATATAGTAAATTAATCTATCTACAATTTAAATGTTAAAGTATTATACATCCTATTGATAGATGTTTAAATGTTGTATATGTAACTACTATTACAATTGTAATACCCTAACCGCCCAAGTCTATCTTTAGATTTAGTGTCACCGATTGTGAGGCGGCACGCTACAGAAGCTTCGGCGTGAGCTTCCAACAGTTTAAATCGATTGTGACGTCAACACTCGTAACGAGAATTCCCGATGCTTTTCTTTCTTTTTCGAGAACAAATCGATGATTTCTAAGTTACTTTCAACTTGCTATGAAATTCATTTAAAAAATCTATCAGTTTGTTAACCAATTTGTTTTCAAGTACGTAAATATTTAATGGCATTGTTTTTTATTCTTAGCAACCAATATTCCAGATTAATACTGCCATTGTCGAGTTGGTAATGATATACAGGTGTCTTGTGATCATTTCAATGTTCTAACAAGATGGTGGCTCCTTTGTTAGAACTTTCTAGGGAGTTTTTGTGGCATCTAAGAATTCATGCTCCGTGGTGTTATTTTCCATCCACGTCACTTGTGCACAATAACCAAAACATATTACGTAGTAAAATGCTTCTTATATTACAGAATATAGAGTCAAATAACATAAGATTATGGATACGATATAAAATCCACTAAATGACAGACTAAAATCGCGACAAAATGTCCATATGAAGTCTTAATTGAAATCCTATTAAAAATCTTCTTCATTCAAAATACATACTGGTATATATGATCAGTAAGAAACAAGAAAATATCATCTATTGTTTTACCCTTTTTGGGTTTCTCTATGTCAATGAGTGTAGTATTTAAGGAAGATTTAAATTTGAAATATAGAAAATTATAAAAAAAAAATAAGTACTTGTTCTAATACTGACTGCTTTTTTATTCTTAATATATGCTTTTCATTTCTCCTCCTTTGTATCATAGTGTAGTATAAATCATAAACTCTTTTCGATATATCGAAAATATTGATATTTTCGTTCGATATATTGTCTAACATCGATATATAACGGTTCGATATATCGTAGCAATAAAAATATCAATATTTGTTTTTGATGAACGTCTCTACGAGGTATCATACTCTTTTAAAAATATAAGTATGACACGCACATCATCTACAGTAACAGGTAACATGTACATTATATATTTGAATACTAATAGTGTATCGAATGGGATGGGATTTATCATAAGCCACATAGCTGGAACTTTAAACTACAATCTGTCGGGTCTTTGGATTACAAAATAAATAACAGTAATTAAATCTGTTCGTATCTTCATTTATTGAATCCGTAATAACAACTGGTAACCAAGCAACATTACAATTTTATACTATATTTTCATATACTACCAGGTCGTGATTTATAAAAGAGTTCCAATACCCTACACTATCTATGTATCACCCTCAGTGCTCACTTACACTATATAATAAAGTAATGAAAATATTAATCTATATATTATCGAACAATATGTGTTAAATCTTTTATTATATAGATATAATATGTCCATATTGTTAATATAATTAAGTTATTAATATACCTTGCTATAATTTAAATCACATATAAACATATGACTTTTAATTATATTTATACTTGGACTCCAGTACAATGTACGTCACACGCGCATGTTTACAGTGAACAACATATTTTTGGTCAATTTCACACATACGAATGCACGGATAACAATTCATCACAACATATTGTCAACAAAGTCGTGTTCCACGTCTGTCTATATGTCTGTTCGCGATAAGAACAAAAACGCATCTTCATGCCGTTCTTACCAATATATAAAATGATTCTTGGGCAAGGTTTAGGTATAGTTTGTCTTATTATCAGGGTGACTATCGTCTGCTGAACCCGCTAGCTTAAAATAAAACAGCTAATTAGTTAGTTATTTGCCCGTAAAATTTCTGTTCAAACATTACTTGTAGTCCGTTGCAGCTGTTAAGACTTTGCTCGGTCAATAGCTTAGTTATTTCTAAGGAAAAAAACCATTCACATAAGTCCAGCCGTTTCGGAGATTACCCGGAACAAATAAAGAAACAAACATATCGACAGAATAAAAAAAAATGTTGATATTTGTAGCACCGCAGATATTCATCAAAAAGTATTTGTTTTAATATTATATACACATACTTTATTCTTATAATACGAAATATATATCAAACCAAAAATTGGGAACAAAACTAACGTAGAATAAACTTTATTAGAAGTTTTTGGCGAGATTTCAGTCTGTCGTCGGATGTCATGTAGGGGATTTTATATTTTATTCATAATCTTGTATTATTTGATTCCCTATTATGTTAAATTGGTGGCGTTTTATGTAATACGGTTTATTTATTGTGGATAAGTGAAATGAATGAGAAACAATACCACGGAGCATGTATTCTGGGGTCTTGAAAATTAAGAAGATAAAAATTTACGAAATAATATATAGAAGATCTGGCGATTATACCTTTACATCAACTTAGACATAGAACAAAACTGTGTAGAGAATACATAAGAACTACCTATATTGATAACTTCAGAATTGGCAGTATTGATTAATTCCTTCGTCTGTATTGAAGGACGAATATTATTACTACTAACCTTTTAAAATAGCAACACAAAATAGACTTTAAAAATGTTTGCGATAACAACTTACTACGTATAATCATAAATTAGAATTAAAAATAACCTAGAATAAACTTTTGATCAAGAACACAAAATAAACCCTGATAATATTTCCCATAGAATGTTATCATGTTACTATGGCAACGCATATAATACTGCCACTGACACGCAGCAGATGCTCTAAAAATAGCCCGATTTTGAGATATTCTTCATTAGTACTCCGTTCTTAATGGTTTTAACGTGATGATATGTATCCTATAGCCATCCTCGATAAATGAGCCATCTAACACTAAAATAACTTTCAAATCGGACCGGTAGCTCTTGAGATTAGCGCGTTCAACCAAACAAACAGACAAACTTTTCAGCTTTATAATATTAGTATAGATGTAGTTTACACAATTATATAATAATTATTCGTGATAAATAGTGAAAAACTAATCACCTTAAGTTTTGGACACATAAAACGCGAAATTAATGCAATGCGTCTATATACAATATGAATGAGTTATTCTTACGCGATTGACAACAGACTAGCATCTGCCCGCGACTTCGGAATAGTTATTTCGGGTTAGCGCTAGGACGCAACGGAAGCTATCAAGAGGATAAGAAACACGATTTCGAAACGGTCTTCATTTGTGCTACGCTTCTATTAGCTTTAGCCTGATGATATATAGCCTATAACTTTGCTCAATAAATGAGCTATATAACACTGAAAAATTTTTTTAAATCAGATCAATAGTTTCTGAGATTAACGCGTTTAACCTACTAAACAAACAAATCCTCCAGCTTTATAATATTAGTATAGATTACTACTTTTCTCTCGTACTAACTTCAGTCGTCATTCAAATTACAATAACTTTTGTTAGAGTGGACCGAATTTAATGAAACCAAAAATTTGTTACTCCTGAGGATATGCTTCATGATCTCTTCGATGAAAAAAATTTTCAAATCGGACCAGTAGTTCAAGAGATTACCCCCTACAACGTCACAAACTTGAAGTGTTAGAATAAGTATAATATGTTATGTGTGCATGTACCCTTAGAGCACGACGCTTATGTATGAACAGTCATTAAACAGCTTCCTTATATCACCCGATTAGGCCTCCCTCGGCAGCGGCTCAAACCTAGGTTGGATCCCTCGG
The DNA here is from genome assembly GCA_014332785.1 of Antheraea mylitta. Lineage (NCBI taxonomy): Eukaryota > Metazoa > Arthropoda > Insecta > Lepidoptera > Saturniidae > Antheraea > Antheraea mylitta. The sequence continues at coordinate 869,601 of JACEII010000099.1, forward strand.
TAGGGAGCCCTTGAGTGCGTTGCTTGCGCGATACGGTGACACAAAATATACATCACTGCTACAACACTACACGATCACCCCCACACACGTGCACGCCTACACGCTTACACATGAAAGTGGAAGGGTTTACTTTTTTTCCCTTAATGAACTGAAAAAACTCCCAATTTTCCCATAATAAATATATGGAGAAGTTGTTGAGGCGTATATGCTTGGTACACATATACGTTTCAACAACTCATACATATATGAATAGTTAGCTAAGATAGGTCGTGATTTTTCATGCGACAGGCAACAGCCAAGCCGAGGTGTGTCGTGCACCCTTGAGCTGGTTGCCAAAATAAAATAGGCTTATCGGAAAATTGAGAGTTTTTCAGTTCTATAAGGGACAAAAAAGAGTAAACCTTTTCACTTTCATGTGTAAGCGTGTAGGCGTGCACGTGTGTGGGGGTGATCGTGTAGTGTTGTAGCGGTGATGTATATTTGTGTGTCACCGTATCGCGCAAGCAACGCACTCAAGGGCTCCCTACCGAGGGATCGAACTAAGGCTTGAGCCGCTGCCGTGGGAGGCCTAATCGGGGAAACTGTTTTGTATAAGTTATATGCATAAAAGAACAGATTACGACAGGATTCAGCTATGGCGTAATGAAAAGGTAAAGCATTACAAATTTGTTCCATAAAGTAATGACTGTTTATTTATTTTATTACATAAATAATCATTTTGATTTAATACAAAAATTCAATTAGGCACAGGCGCGGTGTGTTTTGCGGCATTCATCAAAGGGTGCCAGGTAGTCGGTGCGTGCCGTGTAACACTAGTATTACGAACGGTCGACAAAACAATTTGAATCTTATGTTCATAAAGATAGGGTTGCAAATATTTTTAAGTATTTCGTTAATAGTGCAAAGCTTGTGTTTTGCATCGCCACGCTAACAATCAAGTTTACCCTCCGCCTGTAGATATCTTACATCAAAAAATCAAGGTAGCCTTATAACTGCCGACAAAAGTGACAATCAATACAAAAGAATAAATGTGTTCTGTTTTGAATTTTTAAATTAATTATAGTGTAAATTATTTAAATTTCAAATTAATAAATTGCAATTATTACCATTATTCTGGTTTTCATATTTATTGGTATTTCTAATAATAAGAATTATGTATATACTTTTCATACAGTTTATTAATTCATCAAACATATACATACAAAAATATCAAAACTAGATGTACACAGGTCACGCTTACTAGCATGTCATGACGTAGAATTATAAATTTATTACCTGCCAAAAATATACCGTTCGAGTTTTTGTCGGCATTTTAGTCTGTCATGTAATGGATTTTACATTTTATTCATAATCTTGTGTTATTATACTCTATATTTTGTAAAATTGGTGGTGTTTTACGTAATATAGTTAGTATACTGTGCATAAGTGAAGTGAATGGAAAATAATACCACGGAGCATGAAATTCTGAGATGCCACTAAAACGCCCTGAAAAGTTCTAACAAGAGATCCACCATCTTGTTAGATTATTGACTTACACGACGCAAAATTGAAGTGATCGTACGACGCTTGTAATATTATTAACTACGCGACAATGGCAGTAATAATCTAAATGATTGATTGCCAAAAATAAAGTTAAAAAAATACCGCTCAAAGAAGTATCCACTAACAAAACATTTCCTTTGACTCTTGTGATTTTTCTAAAATAGGTTAATCTGGATAAATAATAATTTCATTATGTTAAATACGACATTAATGTCCTAATGCTTCAGCGAAGTATGAGAATGTTCTCGAAGGTAACATAGTGAAATGCATAATAGCGATGCAGTGAAGCAAGACGCTTGAATCCAGTTAGCGTCTGACAAGATTAACCTCCGACGTTTGCTGCTAACTTGACGTACAACATGGCACCAGTTGTTTGATTCAATACACAAAATGATGTAGATTGGGGTGTCTGTTGTTTACTAATTGGGCTCCTTTGACTTGGGCATCATTCAAATAGTTATTACAAAAATGTTAAATACGTATTGCATACTTGCTTAAAAAAGGTTTCGTTCTAAATGCACCGCGCTCGCCCGAGTCAAGTTCGCGTTATTCTTTTTTCGCAAGTCTAATCTACCCTAACCAAAGCGAGACAAAATAGTAAGATGGCGAACATTCAGTGAGCGCGGTATATTTAAAAGGTAACCTTTTTAAATCAAGTATTCAATACGTATTTAACTTTTTTGTAATAACACCGGCTGCGTTTCGTAAAACACGTTTACATTTGTGAAGTGTTAAATATTATTAATTTCTGTTTATAGTGATAATGGACACATGGTTTGATACATTTTTAGAAGACTTTTTAGAATGTTTTTGACTACATCCTTTGGTCATATCGTTCATCCTTTCACACCTATCGATTAGTGCATAAAGCGTTCTTGCTCGCACACATAATAAACATCAGGATAACAATGTAATTCATAAGAATAAAAAAAATATCTTTACAAAAAATCCTTACACCAACATTATAAATTCTCTTTCCCCTATAGAGGAACAACATAAAGGATAGACATACACGCTACGAAGGATGTTTTTAAAAATTCCATTTTCCACCCTCTCTCGGCATCTGTTTGTGAAGGGTTGCATCGTGAGACGCAAAGGCGTGTATTATATCCATTCTGAGGAGTAAACACATAACATACGTATACAACGCAGCAAACGCTTCAAGCATTCATTCAAGATTGACAAGGGAGGAACATTGTGAGAGGGTTTTTATGGAAATTTAAATACTGATGGCTGTGATTTTTAAAATTATGAGAATAATGTAGATCGGATATTCCAATTTGGAAAAATTGATGCTTGTAGCTATGCCAAAGGTGTGCTGTCATGTGACTTATATAAACAACTATCTGTCCCGTGCCCACTTCGTTGGACGCTCATTGTTAAGGCAGCGTTCGTAAGAAACGTTTTCGTTAGGCAGTTTCTTCTCCGACTTTCTTTGCAAATCTGACTACCACAAAAGTCTTCTCATTCTTCGGATTAATATATAGCCAATAACAAAAATAAACACTTACAAATAACGTGGCTCGCTTTTGGTAAAATAATTTTCAAAATCAGTTTAGTAGCTACGAACACAACGAAACTATTTTCTAATTAAATAAGCCTCACCACTGCTCACATTTAAAATCAATAAATAATAAAAAATGTATATAATATTCCAGACTTATGTTACCAGTTTTATATGTTTATCGGGGTTAGATATATGATATGAACTGCTCCAGAGTTGTCGCCATCTTGAAACATTTTTTTTAATAATAATGACTAATACACACACTTATAGTTTTGTAACGTTTTCATGCGTAAATGTAAATTCTAACCCGAAAATATTTAAGATTTTAACGCAACGTTTTTATCTATATAAATACAAATCTGTTGCCTAATGTATGTGAGCGCATTACCTCAGAACAGTAGTATCAATTTGGCAATTTTTTTTCTATTTGTAATTGTCAGGGCAAAGTTTATAAGAAAATCACACGATAAATAAAAAAAAATGGGTTAATAAAACCAAATATACAAAAGTGAATGCGTTACTAAGATAGAAATCAACAGAAATACTTAATTTAAATATTGACAGTTTTTTTTTTCGAAACGACTACGCTATTGACCCAGCAAGGTCTTAACAGCTTCACCGGACTACTAAGACGAGCGCTTAAGGCACTCATCCGATTTTATTTTGGCAACCAGCTCAAGGGTGCACGGCACACCTCGGCTTGGCTGTTGTCTGTTGCATGCAAAATCGCGACCTATCTTAGCTAACCTAGCTAACTATTCATATATGTATGAGTTGTTGAAACGTATATGTGTACCAAGCATACACGCCTCAACAACTCCTCCATATATTTATTATCGGAAAATTGAGAGTTTTTCAGTTCGATAAGGGAAAAAAAGTAAACCCTTCCACTTTCATGTGTAAGCGTGTAGGCGTGCACGTGTGTGGGGGTGATCGTGTAGTGTTGTAGCGGTGATGTATATTTGTGTGTCACCGTATCACGCAAGCAACGCACTCAAGGGCTCCCTACCGAGGGATCGAACCTAGGCTTGAGCCGCTGCTGTGGGAGGCCTAATCGGGTAATATTGACAGATTGAAGTTAGTTGTTCAATTGGTATTATACTTAATTACATTTGGAAAGGCTAATTAATCTTATACCTTTAAAAGAGCAATTCTTATATATTTGTATATTCAGGACCTCGGAAACGGCGTCATCTATTTCCGTGAAATAGGGGTATGTAAGTAGTTTCGGGGACGATAAATCGATCTAGCTAGAATTTATTCATAGAATATATTTTTTAACTGAGTTTTCATGCAGGTAAAAAATATAGCTAAAATATAAAGATAAATTTCGCAGCCGCTGTCAAAACAAAAATAGCTCATCTGGAAATCCGTTGTTTCGAAAATCCGTGTAACCACAGTTCGAATCCGAGTGACAGCAGAAGAGATATATATTTTTTTAATATTTTTTTTCGTAAAAAAAAAAAAATAATTTTATAAGACAAACCTGAAAGTTGATTTTAATTTAAAAATGTTTTTAAAGAACCGAGCTGGGCTCGGACACCCAGGTACTTTTATTTATTTGGGTAGCATACCCTCGCGAAGCTCGAGCAATCAAATAGTTTAAATAAAAATTCTGGGATATATACGGTAAAGTCGATCGATGTGTCATGCATCATGAGATAAAAATTGTTAAATTACTATTGTGAAGGTAACTTGACATACAATTAAAAAAAAATATAAGTTCTCATATCGAAACTATCTGTAAACCACTTCAGGCAGAAGCGGAATTATTACTTGGACGATTTATTTGTTGCGGTGAGCGCGTGGGCAGTTGCCAAAGTTCCAAATGAGGCCACCGACGAGAACTTCATGAAATTGGACCGGAGGAAATAATGAAACGAAATATGACACAGTCGATTCGATAAAACTCATGCTTTTCATCTTAATATTTTATGTAATACCAATATTAATATGCTTACAGAAACGAATGAATGCTGGACAAGAATGTCTTGTCGTTCGTTACATAAATATGACTCTTGAATAACATGGGTTGTTTTTAAGCAAAATTATCATAGCAATTAATGGGAAAGAAGACTATTTATATATGTGTTAGAATAGTATAACCTAAACAATTTAAGTATGTCATTACTGTCCATCAATATAACCCATCAATATGTTATTTTCAAATTAGCGTTTTCAATGTCAATTGGGGTCTATATGTATCATTACTAATTATGCGCTGTCATCATTTTATGAGTACTTCATTGGTTAACCTTTTTTATATCATAAGAGGCAAACGAACAGGTGGGTCATCTGATGTTAAGAGATCACCGCCTTCCATAGATACTAGCAACACCAGGGTAGTCGCAAGTGCCAGCCTGTGTTTGAGGGTTAGGAGGGTAGGGGAAGGGTGAAGAGTGAGGGGAAGAATGGAGAGAAAAGAGGGTAAATGTGCTTCCGGCACTCTCACTAACCAAACGAAACCAAACAATACAAGCACTGTTACTTCACGTCGGTTTTCTGTGAGAGGGTGATACTACCACGGGTGTGACAACCCATTCATGCTGAAACTAGTAACAGCTTTAACGTGGTTCTACCACCTACTCTAAAACTTACCTCACTACTGACACAATTGTGGGAGCGAGAATTAATAACATTTTTGAAGTTGGATTGGATTACCTGGTTGATTTTTTTTCCTTGAAGTGGTTAATCTAAATTCCAAAAAAAAGTGGTAATCTGTTAGAGCATGGTCCGGAGATTATAGTGAATGTCGGAGCATTTAAAAAAATGAATTAATCCAATTATTTATGCACTTTTACAGATAGTTTGTTGATTACATTGTTGGAAAAATTGTAGAAGATAGAATCAATGAAATATTTGAATGCGGTTTGGCCCGCCTCATCAGAATTGGCTTTTGTTATTTGCAAGAGACTGTCCAAATTCCGGAAAAAGTGGTAATTTTTTGGAACATAGATCGGTGGGTATGATAGATGTCGGATACATTCCAATCACAGTTCCTTTAATTTAGCGACCGTCTCTCTTGAAGTATGGGATCTAGCATTGTTCTGAAGCAGTAGTGGGCTAGAGAGAATTGACCAATCTTGGATGTTTTACGGCTAGCTTCTCTATCATGATTTGTGTTGTTACAGTACATATTTGCCGTAATCGTCTGACCAACTGTTTTTTTAATCTCTTCTATTCTGCAGACTGTTGGTCCGCACCTTTTCTGCTTTCGTGTAATGTGTTGTATACATCGAAAATCGTATCCGTGAGCAATTTTTTTTTATATCCATTTAATTCAATTATTAACTATTTTAGATTTAATGTCGTTTATAGCAGTAGCATTTTGATCCTTTCTGATCATCTTTAGATGTAAGTCACCAGGACCCGTGATGGAGCGTCCGCGGTCCGATGGATAAAACTACTAACCGCGTCGGTATAGTAGACACAGGTGTCGGTGTGTCTGGATATTGCCACTAGAGTATATTGATCTGACCAGATATTAGAAGGCTATAGTATATTATATCAGCATTAATGCAATAAACACTTACCAGTACCTCTGAATCAACTTTATCGCTTAGGATAGGATTAGGCCAGTCCGCCTGGCTTCAGATATTGCGATGATCGCTTCCGATTGTCGTAAAAGATTCAATTTCCATCACAAGTACGAGTTCACCACGTCACTTACAACATATAGAAGTCAGTTCATCATAGAAGGGAAATATGGTTAAAGAATCAATGAGAATCTTATTTTTTTGGACGTTTGAGACATTAAACTATATTAAATTACTGTTTACCATTCACATATGTATATATTGACCTAAATAGATAACTGTTGTACTCATATCTATCATTATCTATAATACATTGTTATGTACCGTTTAGTAGAATTAGAACCAGTAGAATAAAACACTGAAAATCAGGTTATTATTTTTTCTTTAGGTAATCTTTATTTCGACGTTAAGCCTATGAAGGTTTATATGCCAAAATAATTAATTAATATTAGTGTTACAGAAGCTATTTCGTGAGAGTAGAAACTACTTACAACCTGATTAATAACATTTTTTATTCGCTATGGAAAAACGCATGCTTCTATCGGACCGAATTCTCAACATCTACAATGTACATTAAATGTTCTTCGTGCGGGAGGTGCACGGGACGTGTTGGAGCGTTCAAAGGTAAACAAGACAGACTTGACATGTGAAGAACACGTGGTGTGTTTTATGAAGGGTGGACTCTAGAATGACGGCGTAAGACTAATTCTTAGCTCAGTAAACCTTATGGAATTGCTATATAGATATAACCAAATCCACGGTTGAAGTGAGAATATCACTTGCCATTCGACCATATTATAGGGTACAAATTTTTCTCTTTCTGTGTTAATATATGTATATACTAGCTTCTGTACGCTACTTCGTCGGCGTGGAATAGTTACTTTGAACTAAAGCTAATACACAGCGAAAGCTATCAATAGGAAAAAAACCGATTTTGAAACATTCTTCATTGGTGCTCCGCTCCTGTTGGTCTTAGCGTGATGATATCTATATAGCCTTCCACGATAGATAAGCTATCTAACAATGAAATCATATTTCAAATCGATCTCGTAATTCCCGAGATGAGAGAGCTTAAGTAAAGAAAATTTTTAATATTTTTTTTAATATATCTTTTTAATATTAGTATATAAGTATAGATTTTATTTGTATTTCTTTTTTTCTGTTTGGTGAAAACTATATCGAGTATTTTACAAATATAGGTTGTAGACGTAAGGAGCGTGAAATATAACAGATAGAGACTTATGTAAAGGCTTCGACTCGTCGATATTATGTAAATATTTCAATTTCTTTAATTAGTGACATTAACATTACTAAACTGCTAGCATAGCTACTAAACACAAAAAAAAATTGGTAGATAAATATACAAGAACTCGTGATCGTCTACGGGTTGAATTTCGAACTTAATTAATTTATTTTTCAAATTTTAATGTTAAAGAAAAAAAAATGTATTTTTCCCAAACTTTTGATTAATAACACTATTTTTATCAATAAAATCAATCAATCAAGGTCATCATTATCTGTCCATATAAATAAATAAAAAAAATTGGTCGAGGAACAGAAAGAAGATGTATTCAACTGTTTTGTCTTCGCCTATTATGTATCAGATTTCTCTGATAAGAATCAAGTAAGATATACAAATATATTTTCAAAAATAAAATCATTTACTGTGAGTAAGGTTAGTTTTCGACCTTAGGTGAAGCATTGGCGTCTGTAGGGACACAGTTGCATATCTATAGAGTGCACGCTATAGATATGTAGGGGACAAAGTCCACTAATCGTTTCCCGTTTCAATATAAAATGTACATACGTAACCAGTCCGGTTGTAGCCGTATAAGCAAACATACGTGTGTAAAATATATGTAATTATATATATATGTAATTAGTAATATCCTTGACTGTGTGAAATTAATATAAACTCTGATATATTCAGAAATACTGACTTTCATTGATCTAACCGAGCTCACACGAAATATACATAGATAAGACACCAAACACCTAAAGCGTCGATAAATATAAATTTATTTTTATATCGAGTATCCAAAATAATTACCTGTATCATATTCTTCTGACAGCTTGTGAACTTCCCAAGGGTCCAGTCATAGCGGGTTTCGGGCGCGGGTTGTTTTTCCGTTCATTTCGAATATTGACACGCAATCGAACAGATCAAATTAAAAAACAATTAAATCGTTTCACATCCACCAATCACGTTCCAAGTTTAGTTAATTTCACTGTTTAAAACTTTTAATTTTTACTGTATAAAACTGTAATATTTTTATGGTCTTTCACAAATATATTGATATTATTTATCTGTAAGAAATGCATATAATGAAAACTTGTATTCAATTAACTATGTCAAATATGAGAAGCACACCACAGAAGTATTGGTGCAAATTAAAACAAAATTTAAAAACTAAAAACCTTCCTTCACTAAGTCTTTTATTGTTGTATGTATTTTCTACACAGCCAAGATTATGACGCACTCACAAAACAACAGCTGACACAACGACCAAACCAGGGAATAATTATTAACTGAGCACTTGCATGTTATTAAGAGACGGCAACCAAATAAATACAAGCGCGATTTATATTAAGAGTGGCGCCATCTATTAACATAAAAAATATATTAATGCATGACTAGGTCTAACACAAGATCAACTTTGTTGCTTTCCACTTGGAACCGAAATAGTCTCGAATGGTCCGGGGTTCTAGAGAAGTTTCCTCGGACGAACGCTCCTATTGTGAAGTGAGCTTCTTGCTGAGGTGTTTTTCTGAGGAATACAGTATAGAGTTCTTTAAAGGGAAAGTAGCGTTTTAAAGGGTCGATAACGCGTATAAGACACCTCCGATGTTGCTTAAAATCAGGCGGCTCACGTGCTTGCTTGCTAGCATCATGGTAGAAAAATGGCTTATATAATTAGAATCTAAGTTACATTCAGTAATGTACAAATAATTTTTCAGTATGACCTCTTTTGTTTACACTATGACATTAATGAGGTAGCGACGGTGAAAGTTCTCATTTACTCGTTTCGCATTCCGTAGCCCTTGAAGACAAGGTTTCAATAACAATCTAGTATTTATCTACAGAATTGAGACACAGTCTATACAACAGATTTAATATCGCTCAGCGAACTATGGATGGAACTTCCTTTGTAATAGAGATAAAATATAATGCAGTAAGAGCTAAGGACGCTGACATAACTCAGTAGATGAAATAATAATTCTCTAAGTCTGTTATTTTCTAAGGCATTCAAAAAAAGGATGCATTATTAGCGATATTATATTCCCAAAAGTAATATTCGATCGAAAGCTAACTGTATTCAGGCAATCATCAGTTACCGTCGTTCGAGTTACAATGGATGCACAACGATGCAAATTTCTAGAGAATATTGAACACGGATAATCCATATTTGGTCTTTGACAGTGACTCTTTATTGAGGCCTAAGTCTAGAAGCATAATTATAATACACCTTTATGAAGATCATGACAAAGACTTTGAAATGGTAGATAATTTATACAATCATCTATATATATATTTGGAAAGAGCAAGTTACAGATACATGAGAGCATAATTGGCTGGATATAAAATTGAAATTATGCAGCGATCATGTCAGCGATGTACTTTTTTATAGATTTCCTTATAAGAATACTGTGTATTATATACACGTAGGTATCTGATTTTGTTGCTTTAAAACCAAACAACCCGTTTTAGTGCTGTTATTTGTAATTAGACGGCCTATCATATATTTTTTGACTTATACATAAAAGATAGGCATCGAGAATTCTAGAATATACACATCTTCTGCTTTTCATTAAGTTATTGTTCATGTTTTTAAACTCAACTATTCATAAATAGTAAACGTTGCTTAAGCAAGTTCCAGTTTCCACTAGTTTTTTAAACAACAAGAGATAAATTCTCATTGCTTCTCAACAGCAGAGAAGTTTTCAGTATCGGTCACAGTTTCGTTGTTTTCAGAATGTTCAGTGCGACCTAAATAGTGTTGAGTTGTTATACTTTGAATTCTTATATCTGTAATAGTTACTCGTTGCATATTATAATTTTTTTTATTTATTATTTTAAGTATTTTTTCTATCTATAGTTTCCCATTTGACTACAATCTCACTTGATTGTAAGTGATAATTAAACCTATGATGGTAAAGTAGCTACGCCTACAGATCTATTGCGATATTTAGGTCAGTTTTCAAATTTTCAAGTTATCATAACAGTGTAGGCTAACGAAGCCCATATTATGTTTCACCAAGATATTATCCTTTAGTGAGAGCTCAGGATAATTGTAACCTTGGTACCTACGTCCATCGATGTAGTGTCCGAACAAACTACCACCAAGCCTGAGACGATATGTTACTAACATACTCTTTTGTATATTAACTTTGTTCTCCAAATACATTACTGAAAATTTTATACCAGTTTCGGAAGTGTTAACAATCTTATACTTCTGATATTTTGGTGCAAACTTAATACTATAAAATATACCAAATAATAATTCCATAATTCTTACTGATCTAAAAATCTTTCTCTTAAACTAGATTTGCCATAAAATACATTCTAGGATGGTATAAAGTTTGACTTTCGGTCTAAATGTTGTCACAAATGACAGTGAATTATAGGAATGACTCCCTCTTTGTTCGTTCACTAAAAATGACGGCAAATTATTAAAAATATCTGGATCAAGTTTGTCCCCAGATTGAATCATATGTTGTTTTAACAAGTTTGTGATACTATTTTAACTACCCTAAGGATGCAAATTGAGTAATTTGTTTTCTATTTTCATTATTTTAACACGGTTGCTAGCTTAAACACCTGGAAAGTATGAGTGGTCAAGAAATGACGAACCATATGCACCTATATAAATCGAATATGTAAGTAAGTAGAATTCAGGACCACTTAAGTTATCCATAATTATGCAGATTGGATGAAGTAATGGATATATCTGTGAGAAGTTTTGAAAGTACTAGAGCCATTGTGAATGTCGGGAATTAATAGAGACAGCAATAGAAATTTACAAGAAAGAATAAATACAACAATGAATTATTTCTACCTATTTACAAATGTTTGTATGGTATTACATCATTAGATACTACGGCAGTAATCATTGAGATCCACGAAATGAAGAATAATATATTTGAACCAAAAAATAGTGAAGAACAGTCTAAGGCCACTATATTTTAAAGATCCATCAATGGTACTACCGCAATAAAAAAACTGATATGAAATAAAAGCCAGTTAAATCCTACTACCAAATCACGAGGGCTTCCAATAGTCCTCGTGTCTTTTGGTGTTCAGGTGCATAAGAGCGAAGATCTGTGTAATTATTCGTATTGATTATTTTTCAGTTTCCTTGAATGCAGAAAGGTACTCGAAAGAAAATATTTAGTCGATAAGTGACACACATGAAAAGAGTATAATAAAAAGGCAACTTAATCATCCTTAGTGATTATATTTGAGCTGCATATCAATTACTTTCAAAGCATGTTTTAACCGAACCAAGAGAGCTTAGTATACATTTTTTAAGATGTAATATTGGACAAATTAGATCTACTTGGCAATAAATAGATGAAAAGATAATGAATGCATGGTAGTACATCGAGAAACTGCGACTTTTGACTTAGGTTCCAAGTTTAAACCTTGCACTTAGACGGATTGTTCAGTGAACAAAAACATAGCATAGCAATAAGTGTTTTTCTAATTCCCATTTCACTACCTATTGCACACAAGATGAAAATGCCTCTACGCCCTTACTGGTGAATAGCCACGTCTCTCAAATCTGACGACAAGTTCCTACTGATGGTTTCCTGTAGTTACACTTGAGAGGCAATTCCTCATCTCAAGCCAAACTGGGGCTGGACCTAGAAATATTAAATATGGAACAGTAAATTTGTTATATTGTAGGAAAAGTCCAGTATCTCTTAAACTTGATTGTTAAAAATTGGAGAAAGAACATAATATTTGCTTTAGAGATTCTCTAATTACCAATATATTTGAATTGGTATATAAGTCCAAGCACAATAAACAAAACATATATTTACTGTTTTTTGGATGATCGATCTTTAAACATATGAAAAGAGATCGAAATATGGCATAATTTTTATGTCTAATTTTGACTGATCAAAGCTACATGTACAAACAAATGGGTATCTAAAAAGGCTAAATTAAAAAAAAAATAACCCTTTTATTTGCACTTATGTAGGTTTTAGCATCATAGTTTATTAGGATTGCTCGTTCCAAATATATTATGAATCACTCCATTCAATAGACGGATGTCAAAAGACGCAACTCCAGATAGGTTCAAAACACAAATAGAAATCGGCGAGGCGTTTAGCTCTTTGAAATAGAGGTAATCGAAATTATCGACGTAAATATAATAACTCCATAAGGATGAGCATCTAAAAATAATAGTTGACAAAGGGTTCGTGTGCGCCTGTATTGGATACAGCCGTGTGTGCTGTGTACCATCGTTCTGCCTACGTCACCGTCATTCATCCAGTTCGATCGCACGCACACACGCGCCTTCCACTCCGCGCGCACACCACGCCCGCACCCCCATCACACCAACAAACCCCACGGACGACCAACGGCCACCACAAATGACCATAAAGTCACACGACGTCGTCCCAATACAACAAACGTCCACCATCTTAAAATTCATTCACAAAATTCGCTATCACACTGCCCCTATTTGTTTACCGTTTCGCACTCCTATAAACGCATTTTTGGCTATATCACCAGTTATAGATAACTTTTAATGGTTAATTCTAACGTTTTACACGTTTGATTAGCATTTGAAAGGGTTTTATAATCGTTTTTGTTGGTAATACGGCTGTTTGAGAGCGCGCGAGGTTGCGACGTCAGCACGTCACGACCGCCTGTGTGCAACTGAAGTGTGGTGGCAGGACTGCGGACGGTCGAGGGACGCGCACGCGTACTAACTACCCGCCAAAATACACCTACGCGCATGTATGAGTGATTTGCCAGCGAGTTTGCTAAGGTCTAAAAGTTGTACAGATTATAATATTATATGACGACGGTACTATTCGTAGCTTATATGTAAACTATCACATATGTAGCAAAAGGGATTTTACAATATGTTGATTTTCAATAGAGTTAGAAACAAAAATAACCCAATAATGAAACATGCACAATAATTTTTATTTGGAATATAGCCGTAACTAGATAAATTAAACAATACAAAAACCTCTTGTTTCTAAACGAAATGTTATTTTACGTATTTATCATATTAATTATATAAAAACTAATAATAATTATTTATATTATAATATAATTATTTCTTATAAACTTATTATTTATCATAAAAATCTTAGGAAAGATAATAGGACAATCTCATAAATCGTTACATAGTGTAAAACAAATTCTTTTGCCGCGTCTGTCTATATGTTTGTGTCTGTTCGTGATAAACTAAAAAACTACTGAACGGATTTTTATGCGATTTGCACCAGTAGATAGAGTGATTTACGAGGAAGGTTCAGCTATATAATTTGTTTTTATTTTTTTAATTATAAGGGCAGAACAACGTCCGCCGGGCCCGCTAGTATTTTATAAAGAAATTATATACCCTAATACGTTCATTAAATATTAGTCTTAGAAAAGTATATAAAGTGAAAGCATATGAACATCTGCAATAATTACAAATACAAAAGCTATTTTCATATACAATACCGATAACATAATAATGCATTAATATACTGACTTTTTTTTTTTCGAAATGTCTACGCTATTGACCCAGCAAGGTCTTAACAGCTTCACCGGACTACCTTTTTAATATACTGACCACTGACGCCGTAGTTCTAAGTACTTTTACGTAGCGCGAAGTACTACGAACTACGTCGTAAATTAGCTACAGAACGGTTACGATCCATTCTAGAGGTAAGTGATTTTTAAATGTCTATTTAATTATCGGTGCAACTTTGTCTTTATATACTTAACTAATATACTTCTTATTAGCTTATTGCCTTTCGAAAATTATTACAAAAAAGTTAAATACGTATTGAATACTTGCTTTAGGAAGGTAACTTTTAAATGTACCACGCTCGCTAAATGTTCGCCATCTTGCTCTTTTGTTTCGCTTTGGTTAGGTTAGGATGGACTTGCGAAAAGATGATAACGCGAACTTGGCTCGGGCGAGCGCGGTGCATGTAGTACGAAACCTTTTTGAAGCAAGTATTTAATATGTATTTAACTTTTTTGTAGTAAAACCGTATGTCTTCGTCGAGGGAATATATCACCTGGCGAAAAACTATTCTTATGTTGCAACCATCTGATGTCAAATTGGTCACATAACTTTTTTTCTTCTTATTCTTCTGTTCTACAGACTCTTGGTCTGCACCTTTTTTTTCTTTCGCTTTTTTTATTGTCTGCGTGAAAAATGGTATCTGTGAGCAACTATTGGGTGTTTTTTATGTATTTAGTATTATCGTAACTAATTTTTTTTATTTGAATTAACTGTTTACTATTTTAGAATGGATTTTTTAATGATGTTATTGTCTTTATGGCGGTTACATCACTTTATAAATATTATATTATGGTTGAAAGCGTACACTTTGTCATATAGACTTATAAAGTATTCAATCTATCGATTTTACATAAAAAATATACTATGTTTTTTTTTACATCACTAATTCTGTGAATAATTATCAAACGTTAAAATAAATAGAGAGCTGTCGCGGGACGCCTGGCAGATGTGAAACATCGACTTATTTTGTACAGATAATATGCATAAAAGGATGGTTTACGAAAATAAATAAATATGGCATCATCAAAAATAAAATATTAAGACTTTTACACAACTGATCTTGATAAAGTTGGCATTTATGTATAATTTGGTTCATGTCGAAAGGTAGGATAATTTATACTTCGATTAATGACCTCAATATTTCTAAATTACATATTAAATTATTGTTTATATAGTACATAGTTACTTTAGGCTAACGCTAACATGCAGCGGAAGCTCTCGGAAGAAAAAAAAAACCATTTTGAAACGTCCTTCATTGGTGTTCCGCTCCTATTGGTCCTAGCGTGATGGTGTATAGCCTTCTTCAATAAATGAGCTAACATTGAAAGAATTTTTAAAATCGGAGCAGTAGTTCCTGAGATTCAAGCTACTAAATAAACTAATCCTCCAGTTTTATAATAATAGGTATTTACCTATGAAATTGCCGTTCTGCAGAGTACTGCATTTCAAATCAAAATAACTTTTTGTTTGGCTCAGAATTCTAATTTCAATTTAATTTTATTTTAAAAACATGGAATTCTTTTTCCAAAAGTAGTCATTTGTTTATTGATTACTTTTACTTTTACATTTTCATCGCATTTCAATCTTTTTTGTCATGATGGATACGTTAAAAATTCGAGTAATTATGGAATATGAGTACCGTCGTGGCAGTAACGCGGCACAAGCGGCACGCAACATTAACGATGGTTACGGAGCTAAGACTACAAACCAACAGACCACCTGTTATTGGTTTGCTCGCTTTCGTTCTGGGAATTTCGACCTGAAAAATGAACCTCGGGGTTGTCCGAAGACTTTGGTCGAATATGACGAATTAAAGACGATTGTGGAAACAGATGATACATAATCTACGGCTGAATTAGCAGCAGCTTTGGACGTTAGCGTCAAAACAATATTGGTCTATTTGCGTCAAATTGGTAAGGTAAAAAAGCTTGACAAATGGGTGCCCCACGAACTCAGTGTCGCCAGCGCGAAGTACGCGTCGAGACTGCTCAACGGACACACAAATGAAGGGATTTTGAACTGCATTGTTACCTGCGATGAAAAATGGATTCTGTTTGTTAACCGCAAGCGCTCAGCAAGTTGGTTGGATCCTGGTTCAGCACCTAAACAATGCCCTAAACGAAAACTTACCCCTAGAAAAGTGATGGTCACTGTTTGGTGGTCTAGCGCCGGTGTGATTCATCACAGCTTCTTACCAAACAGGGTGAGCATTACTGCAGATGTATACTGTGAATAACTGAACACAATGATGGAGAAGCTGGCACATCTCCAAGCAGCATTGGTTAATCGCTAGTCTCCGCTGCTCCTGCACGACAACGCGCGACCTCATACTGCACAGCAAACGGTCTCCAATTTGCAAGAACTGGGATTGGAAGTTCTCCGTCATCCGCCCTACTCACTAGACCTTGTGCATACAGACTACCACTTTTTCCAGAGTTTGGATAACTCCTTGGCGGGAAAAGAATTCAATACCCGAGAGGCAGTACAAAATGCCTTTGAAGAATTTGTTGCCTCCCGTCCAGCTGATTTCTTTAAGAAGGGCATCAATAAACTGCCACTGCGTTGGCAAAGATGGATTGATTGCATGGGTGGTTACTTCGATTTAATACAAATAAAAAATACATGAAAAAACTAGTTTAAATTTTTTCATACAAAACGGCAATTTCATAGGTAATATTAGTTTAGATTTCTACTCTTCTTTCGTACTCCAGATGAACTCCAGTGGTCATTCAAATTACAATAACTTTTGATAGAGTGGACCGATTTTAATGAAACAAAAAAGTAGTTACTCCTGAGGATATGCTTTATAATTTCGTTTTATTGTGAACTCTGAGGTTTTATTGTGAACTCAATACTTCAGAAGTGATGTGTGGTCATACAAACAGACAGACATTTCTAAAAATTTAAATGTATTGTATTACTTATTTCTAGACACTTGTAACAATTTTTTTCACAAACATTTAAAAAGTACAGACACTTTACATTTACATTCTTATTATATCTATAGATAATAGATCATTTCTCACGCAAGCCATACATACCTTTTTACGCCTTTCATTACTCCTATAATCGTCCACCTTTATATTCAATACTTGTCTAGTTACTTGACTTTAACTTTTTTGGTGTGTATGGGGTGTAAGGGGTGTCGAGTAACATCTTAAGACTTGAGACACCCAAGCCAACCTCACCTGCACGTGGTGCACCCTGCTGAATAACGAACGAGGCAATGGCGAAAGCGGGGTGGTAGGGTTATACAGCCCGACTGGGTCGCAACCAACATGCATATAGCGAAAAAGCCCGTCATAGTGACTCGCTTCGGCGCGTTGCGTTTCGGAATCAGCCTGTGCATATCCAGTACTGGATGACTTTCGTCATTATGGCCGGCATGACAGCGGCGACCGACGATGGATAATCTGTCTCTCGGTGGTTGCCGATGTTTTTGGATTGTACTATGCTTAACATCAGGCATAGTGCAGTCACTATGTCGTGCTTCGATAAAAAAAAAAAACTTCTGTGTCTATTTTCAAATTCCCCTGACATACTCTTTCTTAATCTTATCCATTCTGGTTACACCACACATTCATCTTAACATTCACATATCTACCACATACAATATTTTCCCATTCATCTCGGATTGACGAGGCCCACTCCATTGTATTATGGTCTTATCCATCTATTATTTGGAATACGAGCCACCTGCCTTGCCGTCCAGAGAAAAAAACGTTTAACTAAGCTACGTCTAAATATATCTGTATGAAAATAAACAATTAATAGCAACCGATGTTCTATCTTTAACGACAGGCGGTGAGCTATTTTATCACCAGTAAACAAAAATAGAAAAAGGTATGTCTAACAATACTATGTGTTGTACGAAACGGATAATCTATAATAATCTTATACCTTTAAACGAGCAATCCTTGTATATTTTTATATTTGTATATATTCAGGATCTCGGAAACGACGTCATCTATTTCCGTGAAACTTAGTAAGTGGTTCGGGGACAATAAATCGATCTAGCTAGATTTCATTCATAGACTTTTTTTTTAACTCAGTTTTCAGGCAATGAAAAAATATAGTTAGAATATGCCGGTAAATTTCGCCGCCGCTGTCAAAACAAAAATAGCTCAGATGGAAATCGGTTCCTTCGAAATTCCGGCTAACCCGACTTCGAATCCCAGTGGCAATAAATGAGATAAATTTTTAATTATTTTTTTGGTAAGAAATGCTAATTTTGTGAGGAAAACCAAACTAAACGTTTATTTTAATTTAAAAACGTTTTTTAAAGTACCGAGCTAGGCTCGGTTGTCGAGGTATATTAATATTATAAAGAGGTAGTTTGTGCCGTTGTAGGTGCAATCTCAGTAAATACGGGTCCGATTTGAAAAAATCTTTCAGTGTTATATAGCTCATTTATCAAGCTAAGGCCAAAGGAGCGGAGCACTAATGCAAATTTTTCAAAATTGTTATTCGAGAGCTTCCGCTGCGTGTTAGCGTTAGCCCAAAGGAAATATTACTACGCGGATGAAGTCGCGGACAGGCGTTAATAAGTAATCAAATACATTTGAATTAATTTTTGAAATATCTGTCTGTTTTTTGTATGAACACGCATCACTGCTAAAATACCACGTTTAAAGATCTTCAATACAACCATAAAATATATCTTCGAGTAACATCTAGTCTGTTTTTTTATATCATAGGAGGCAAACGGACAGGTGGGTCACCTGATGTTAAGTGACAACCACCGTCCATAGACACTTGCAACACTAGGTGAGTCGCAAGTGCGTTGGCATCCTGTGTTTAGGGGATGGGGAGAGGGAGGGAGGAGTGTGGGTTGGAGAGAGGGAGAGGAGGTAGGTCTCGGGCGCTCTCACTGACCGAACGAAACGCAACAATGCAAGCACTGTTACTTCACGTCGGTGTTCTGTGAGAGGGTGGTATTACCCCGGATAAGCCGACCCATTCATTCTGAAACCAGTAATAGCTTCAGCGTGGCACAACCACCTTGAAAACCGGTTTAGTTAAAATCGGTTTGGTTTATCAAAAGTTATTGTAACTTTAATGACGACACGACTTAAGCACGAGAGAAAAGTAGATAAGTAAATAGACTTATACATTCGAAGACTTTGTTAATCGCTTTTACATAAGGTGTCACATGGACGATGTCGCGGACACAGCTAGTAAAGTATATAGAATAGACTACTTATTTATACCAGAGCAAGATATGAATGTATCTCGAAGGTATATAACTAGAAAAATCCATACACCCTTATCCCCCATGAATGGGGGGGTATCGAATGACGTCCACACTCTGCGCCATAATGTTCTATTTATCTCCAAGTTTGACGCAACGAGGTCCTTCCAGACAGCCACCCAGGCGCCAGAGTGACTAGACCGAGGTCAGACGATGCCAAGCCAAAAAATAAATACCTATCCAACATACATTTCATATCTTTACTGTTACATAAGTCCATGTTGTTTGCCAAGTGATGACGTCAGTGTTACAATGCGTAAAAATCCTATGTGATTCTGTAGGGTCGATCAATATCACCATGAATTATATAAGAAGAGATAATAAGGTATACTCGTATTATGTGATTAGGATTATGCAACAAATATTAATCTAATGCATTAAAAAACATAAACGGTAATACAGAAACAAAATGAACATGTCTTTAACACGAGTTTCGGAGTTTTTG
>JACEII010000099.1:899647-956396 GCA_014332785.1 Antheraea mylitta
CATCTGACCTAGAAATTGGTCATCTTCCTGAGAAGAAGGGGGAGAGTGTTATTCATGCGGTAACCGTGCTTGCGAGCAGGTTGGGTGTGCGGCTGGAAGAGAGCGACATCGTCTTTGCGGAGCGAGTGGGAGTCGCAAAGGGTGCAGGAGATGGTGGTGAATCGCAACGCGCACGCCGTGTAGTGGTGCGACTTTCTCGTCGGCGACTGCGTGATGAGCTTTTACAAGCAGCGCGCGTGCGTCGTACACTAACTGCTGAGGACACGGGACGAGTTTCTGCGGGTGCTGAACCTTCGCGTATCTTTCTTAACGAAAGACTTACACGCTATAACCGTCAGCTTTTCCACCGCGTTCGTGATGAATGCCGTAGGCTTCAGTGGCGGTTCTCATGGACTAAGCGTGGACGAATTTATGCTCGACAGTCCGATGGCAAAACAGCCTACTCTATTCGATGTGAGGAGGATCTGACACGGGTTTTTGGAACTTGCTCTGTTTGAAATTGTGGAATATTCTGGAATGTACTTTTATGATTATTGATATTTGTGTATGTAATAAGATGTATTTCTGCATAGATCTCACATTCACTATGTATATGTCGCCTGTTAAGTATCTCTGCCTATATTATTTTTTTTATGTGACTATATATGTATACTATGTTTATATTTTATTTTATTCTTCACGTTATATAAACTTTCTATTCTTAAGTATTATATATCCAACTTTGTATCATCCTATACTTACTCAAATTCTGTGGAACGTTGTTGGTAGAGATTTAATGATTGTCAATATATCTAGGTATCTTTTATATTATTATAACTTTTTTTTTCACGGGGAATATCATATCGTTAAAAAACATATTTAATGTCTATTAAATATATTAAAATTGGTCTTTTTAATGCAGGCTCTTTAGGTACACGCCATGATGAATTTATTTTGGCAATGAGTAATATATCCGTTGACATCATGGCAATTAATGAAACATGGCTCCGTGAAGGCGAAGACGGACGTGCCCCTGTTGTACCAGGTTATCGTTTAAGACATATTCCGCGCTCTAAGACTGTGTGTGGTGGCCGCGGAGGTGGTGTCGGTTTTTACATTAGACGTGGTTTGACTGTTAAAACCTGTGTTCATCCTCTCTCTCCGTCAGTCGAACAAATGTGGGTAACTGTTAATATTAATTCTAAAAAACTAATTGTGGGCACAGCATACAGACCACCATGGATGAATATTGACATTTTTTTGGACGCTCTGACAGAATCTATCTCAGCATTCTCTCAATATGACTTTATAGTTCTCTTAGGAGATTTTAATATTAATTTCTTGAATTTTGCAGATTATAAAGTAAAATTACTGAAAGATTTTTTACATTATACTAATCTGACTCAAATAATTACGAAACCTACACACGTACTTGACAATAGTGAAACCCTTATCGATCTAGTTTGCACAGATGCCCTTACCCGTGACACCCAAGTAACTTACATTCCTGATCTCGGACATCACGCTTTGATTACTGTTGTGATAAATGTTAAAAAGGAAAAAATTGTGCCTTCCTTTATTAAATCCCGATCGTTTGCTGCTATAGACCACAATATGCTTAATAATGATCTTGCAAATATAAACTGGGATTATATAGACACATTTAACAACGTTAACGATATGGTAACTACGTTTAATTCCTACGTATTGAGAGTCTTAGATTTATACGCTCCTGAGAGAAAAATTATCATTAGGGATTGTTCATACCCTTGGCTTACAGACACTGTTTAATTAATGATTAAATTACGAAATAATAGTTACAACAGATACAAAATAAGTAAAAGCGACATACATAAAAAATTTTACAAGGATATGAAATCTGTTGTTACGAAAGCTATCTATTCTGAAAAGAAAGCCTATTTTGAGAACTATATTAACAAAAATCGTAAAGATCCTAAACTGCTTTGGAAAAATTTAAAAGTAGCCATTCGACCGCATTTTCGTAACTTAGATATTATGGACTGTTGCAGTGATCCAAACAATATTAATAATTTTTTCTTAGACTTACCAGGTGCTACTAATTTTGTACCATCATATCGTGATTTCTTTGAATATAGTAAATATAGTAGTCACACTTTTTCTTTACATCCCATTAGTGAGCATACGGTTACGTATATATTAGGTAAACTAAAATCGAATGCGTCAGGGACAGACCGTATTGATTTAAAAATGATTACAGCAACCCTCCCGTATACAGTAAAAGCCATTACTTCGATAGTCAACTCATCTATAACAACTTCAACCGTCCCTGATCTCTGGAAAATCGCGGTTATAAAACCAATTCCAAAAAAAGCCAATCCAACTGGCATTCAAGACCTCCGGCCGATTAGTATACTTCCGTGTCTATCCAAAATATTAGAGAAAGTTGTCTCACTACAATTAATCGCCTATTTAGAGAAATGTAATATTCTTTCTAAATTTCAGTCAGGATTCCGAAAAAATAGAAGTACAACAACAGCGCTCTTAGACGTGACGGACAATATACTTTCGGCTCAGGATCAAGGCATGGGTACCTTGTTGACACTTTTAGACTTTTCTCGTGCTTTTGATACCATAAACGTAACCCTGCTTTTATCTAAATTGAGGTATTATGGTTTTGATTCAGCTACTGTTGAATGGTTTCATAGTTTTTTAAGTAATAGATTTCAATATGTGGAAATAGGGAGTAGTGTTGGTGATAAAGTTTCATCGACTCTTATGCCAGTTGAGAGAGGTGTCCCACAGGGTTCAATTTTAGGTCCTTTGTTGTTTATTCTGTATAGCTCTGATATTGTTAATAGTATTAAGTATTGTAAATTCCATTTATATGCAGACGATTTACAATTATACTTACATTGTCTTCCACGTGATACCATGGATGCTGCACGTAGGATGAATCAAGACCTCGCTAGTGTAAAAGAATGGGCAGATGCTAACTGTTTGGTCTTAAATCCGACCAAGTCTAAGTTTATGGTTTTAGGATCAAAAAAACAAATTGTAAATATTACGCTTAATCGACCCTCGATCATGATATCCAACGAACCCATAGAGTGCGTATCAGAGTCACGTAATCTTGGATTACTCATGGACTCTTCCCTGCGTTTTGAAAAACATGTTCTGGAGGCAACACGCAATTGTATGTATAGACTTAAGCTTCTATATAATATTCGCGCATACATTAGTACAGAAATTAGAATAACGCTATGTGAATCGCTCATTCTGTCTAAACTAAACTATGCTGATATTGTATATGATTCTTGTATACTCAATAAAACAAAGAGGCTTATACAGAGAGTACAGAATTCCTGCGCACGTTTCTGTTTTCACATACCACCACGAACTCACGTCACGCCTTTCTTACATCAAGGACGACTCCTAAAAATGGAGTACAGAAGGCAGCTGCACCTAGCTACACTATTATTTGGTATAATAAAGACCGGGAAGCCTGAATATCTCTATGAAAAACTAGTTTGGGCAAGAGATCAGAATAGTTATAGAACTAGAGCTTCAAAGTATATGTTATGTACTCATCGGCATGCTACCACCTCATTTCGGGGTAGTTTTAGGTTCGCTGCTACTAGATGCTGGAACGACCTACCCCCTCCAATGCGTAATCTCAACACGGTGCACACATTTAAAATTCATTTTAAAAAGTTTTTATTAGCATCACAATGTTTTGTTAATTAATGGTTTTGCATCTAATTTCTGTTGAATATATATATATATGAGTTACGCCTGCAATTGCTTATATATTGTTTTATACATCCTACTAATTCTATTTATTTATTTCCCCAGTGTACGATATATACTGTATTATTTTTTACGTAATTTGTTTTTGTTATATATATATATTATATTTCATACTTTTAATTAATATCGTTCCGTGACTTGCATTGGGTTCCAGCTGAAAATCAGCGCTAAGTGTTTCTCATAACACTTTAGCATATGCTGAGCTGAATTCCGTTTCGTAATGTTAACACATGTATATTTCTTATTCCACTGTTGTATACTTGCAAATAAGCATTATGAATAAAATATTTCTTTCAAAATATTTCTTTCTTCTTTCTTTCATCTTGTTAGAATATTGATTCACACCACGCTTGATATTGAAATGATCGTACGACGCTTGTAATATTATTGGCTATGTGACAATGGCAGTAATAATTTGAAAGATTGATTGCCAAAAATAAAATTAAAAAAAGAAACAACGACTTTATTAAGTTTTTGACGGCCCTATCCTATCCTATATAGTTTAGAGGAATTTTGCCGACACAAAATATATATAGGAGTTGTTGAGGCACGCATGCTTGGTACACATGCATGTTTCAACAACTCATATACGTAATCTAGATAGCTTAGCTTAAGGTTAGATCAGGTAGGTCGCGTTTTTTCACATAACAGGCGACAGCCCAAGCCGAGGTGTGCCGTGCACCCTTGAGTTAGTCGCCCAACCATCCCAAATCGGCTAAGTGCCTTCAGCGCTCGCCTCAATAGTTCGGTGAAGCTGTAAAGACCTTTCCAGGTAAACAGCATTTTCGTTTCGAAAATAAAGTTTTTGACGAGATCTTTGGCATGTAGGTAGTGGCTTTAATATCTTATTCATAATTTATTTGTATTTATAAATTCTGTTATTTTATTCTATATTATGTGATATTGGTAGTATTTTATGCAATATAGTTCGGTCTATTGTGCATAAGTGAAGTAGATGGGAAATACCACGGTGCATGAATTCTGGGATGCCACAAAAATTCTCTGGAAAGTTTTAATCATGGGGCCATCATTTTGTTAGAACATTGAAATTGTCTCAAGAGACTTGTCGACAATGGCAGTAATAATTTAGAAGATTGACTGCAAAAATCAAACTAAAGAAAACACGAAGGTGTGCCAACCAGAGATAAATAAACTTTCATTATGTATAGTTTTTTTTTTTCGAACTGACTACGCTATTGACCTAGCAGGATCTTAACATCTTTACTGGACTATATTATGTATGGTCAAACATCGTTTCTCAATTTTATATATACTCTTACACCTGCCCGCGACATCGTCTGCTTGGAATAGTTACTTTGGGCTAATGCTAACACAACACAAGAACAAAAGACAATAACGTCATTTAAAGATAGTTACAAATTAAATAAAATTAAATAAGTGGATAAAAAAACAACAAAAAGGCTCACCGGACACGATTTTTTACGTATACAAAACATTACACGTAAGCAAAAAAAAAGGCGCGGACCAAGAGTCTACAGAATAGAAGTAATTGAATAAAAAAAATACGCTTACAAAAGGAAAAAAACACTATTTTGAAACATTCTTCATCGGTGATCCACTCTTAGTAGTATTAACATGATTATGTATATCATATAGCCTTCCTCGATAAATGAGCTATCTAACACTTCAAGAATTTTTCGATTCGGACCCAGTAGTTCCTGAGATTAATGCGTTCAACCAAACATACTCCTTAACTATATAATATTAGTATAGATTTATATATGTAGTCCGGTGAAGCTGTTAAGACCTTGCTGGGTCAATAGCGTAGACAATTCGAAAAAAAAAAAGACTTATATATACTTAGGTGAAAGACCGCAATGACATTTGACATTTCTGATATATTATAATAAAAAAGTAGAAAAAAACAAGTCGTAAATTACGTTCGTCTGATATTTTATAATGTTCTGTTGTATTTAATCACAAGTTATTTGATCGTATATTTATAATGCGAGTATGAACAAGTTTTAAGCTGGTGAATTGATTTCCTGCTACGAGTTTTGGACAAAAACGACGCACGAGCGAATCTTCAGTTCACTGAACCTCCTGTTCGTGTTTTTTAAATTATTTGTTCCAATCCGTTCAGAGATAAATATCGATATCTCAAATTCTTTTACTCGATTATCTAACATCATTCTGTATTGTTCACTGGCGTAGGCAGAAAGGACGAAATTCCTACTAATATTATAAACGGTGTTCCCGGTGGACATTTTCTCAGCCTGATAATAAAAATAATCTAGACAAATTATATACCTAAACGTTTTTCATGAATCACTTTATTTACTGGTGAAAATTGTATGAAAATCTGTTAAGTCGTTTTTGAGTTTATCGCGAGCAGATAGTCAAACCTGGCAGAGGACTTTGCTTTACAATAGGTTGTGATTTAAATGTAAGTTTAGTGATGTGAAACATCTATATGCGCACCCTACATCTGATTTTGGCTTGACGACGTGGCTACACAAAACACAAACTTTACACTATTAACGAAATACTCAAAAACATTTGCAACCCTATCTATATAGACATAAGATTCAAATTGTTTTGTCGGCCGCTCTTTATACTAGTGTTACGCGGCACGAGCCAACGTCTTAACGCCCTTTGATTAATGCCGCCAAACACACCACAACTGCGCTTAGTTGAATTTTTGTATTTTGTATTTAATAAGAATTGATATTTATGTGATAAAATAAATAGTCATTATTTTATAGGACACATTTGTAATGCTTTATCTTTTCACTATGGCATAGCTGATTCCCGTCGTAATCTGTTCTTTAGGCATTAACTTATGCAAAACAATTTCGATGTTTCACATCTACCAGACGTCCCGCGACGGCTCAATTTTTTTTTCTTTTACAAAACAAAACCTAGCCGATTGTCTTGGTCTTTTCCCGAATTTCCAAATCAAAAGATTTATCAAGAATGTATTAGGAGTTCCGAGTTAAGAAACCGAATTCCTAAAAATTGGCCTGTAATGTTTCGCTAGGTACTATAATATATATTGCCCAAACTGCCCGTTGATACTTGTAACACTGACCTAACTCGCGTAATACCTTGGCAACCGAGCGAAACTCGTTTTTTTTAAAACATTTTTAAATTAAAATAAACTTTTAGGTTTACCTCACAAAATTAGCGTTTTTTCACAAAAAAAAGAAATAAAAAAAATACATTCTTTTGCTGTCACCCGGATTTGAACTGGGTTACACGGATTTTCGAAACAGCCGATTTCCATCTGAGCTATTCTTGTTTTAATAGCGCCGTTGAAATGTACCTTTATATTGTAGTTATATTTTTATATTGGCTGAAAACTCAGTTAAAAAAGTTTTCTATGAGTAAAATCTAGCTAGATCGATTTATCGTCCTCGAAACGACCTACATACTAGGTTTCACGGAAATAGATGACGCCGTTTCCGAAATTCTGAAAATATACAAATATAAAAATATACAAGAATTGCTCGTTCGTTAGATATTAGATATATATAGAGATTATTGGGTTTTTGTATGGTAGTATTAAGAGCTGACCAAGACAGTCAGCTAACACTATCTACTCGCATAGAAAATGTATGGTAGATATCAAATAACAGAGTTGAAAAACCTTATGATGGATAAAAAACCAACGAACTTTACTGGTGATGATAACATATCTATAGAATAATCATATATAATAACATATCTATATAAACTATATATGTCGATGACCTCATTAATCATTAAAGGTATTTTGTAGCCTTTTTTAATTCTAAAGGTGAATACTCTCAAATGATTTAAATTATCAAGGATTTTCTTTAATTATGTATATTTGAGTTATTTAGGAAAGTTAATTATTTATTATGTTTATTATACATAGATAATGAACGTAGATTTTTTTTTTTTCGAAATGACTACGCTATTGCCCCAGCAAGGTCTTAACAGCTTCACCGGACTACATGAACGTAGATAATGAATAAATCCTCACTAGTATTATAAATACGATAATGAGTTTGTTTGTTTGTTACGCTTTGCATACAAGTTATGGAGCGTACAGATAAGTTCGTTAAAAAAAAGTTCCGAGGTCCAAAATACACTATCGCGAGCGAAGGCTAATAAAATATTAAAAGACAGTAATATAAAAGCAGACAAAACCGCGGATAATATTCAGTTAATATATAACTGTTTAGAAAAAAAATTGTCAAAATTTGTCATGATGCGGTGACTTTGATTGATGGTAAGCCCAGTGTAATCCCAAAAGAACAGTGACCACCGAGATATATACAATCCATAGACAGACGTAGACATCACGCCGAATAGCAAGGCTCTGGTTAAGACGAGACTACCCAAAAGAGAGCTATGGGATTCACCATGCGCGGGTGTACTTCCCTCTTGTATAGACACCTTTCCACAATTTTACTTACTGGCATCAAGCAATCATAGCTTAGTTTTTCTATACTAATATTATAAAAAGGTAAAGTTTGTGACGTTGTAGGGGGTAATCTCAGGAACTACTGGTCCGATTTGAATAATTCTTTCATTGTTATACTCGTATAGCTCATTCATCGAGAATGGTTATAGGCTATATATCATCACGCTAAGACCAATAGGAGCCGAGCACCAAAATGTTTCAAAATCGTTTTTTTTACTTCTTGAGAGCTTCCACTGCGTGTTAGCGTTAGCCCAAAGTAACTATTACTACGCGGACGAAGTCGCGGACAGAGTCTAGTATGTAAATAATTGTAAAAAAATACCGTGATTAAAGAATTCAAAAATGAAACATAGAACTGAGGATCTTTCAGAGTCTGAAGTTACCAATACGTCGTGAGTTGACGCGAATACCATACCTCCCTTCGGTGTTGCTAGTGTCTATGAACGGTGGTGATAACTTAATAACAAATGGTCCACCTGTTAATTTGCCTCCTATGTAAAAAAAATTGAGCCGTCACGGGACGCCAGGCAGATGTAAAACATCGAAATTATTCGAATCGAACGAATCTCTAATGACACTATTACAGGTATACGAGCTCAGTGCGGCAAGAGAGATTACGCACAGTCGTTTGCGTATGCCATCGTTGCGTCGTCGCCACGCCAACAATCAGGTTTACCCGTGCCTATAGATGTTACCTATAGGCCTATGTACCTGCAGCGGGTCTCCTACAGGCTGATGATGGTGACTGTAAGAGGTACATTTGGTCTCATTATCTTCGATAGCGCGCGATGTCGGAGCGAATAACTAGTATAAATATAAACAAGTAATTGTTAATTTAAACGCTAGAACAATCACCTTAACTATGATGTTTTTTACGAGATGTGTTTTTTTCAGGATGCGCACTCATTACATTTAAGGTCATGAGTGATGGACATTTTACAATTGTGGATTTATTGTTAGTTTTTGTTACGGTTTTTGTGGCCTTCGAAGTTATTTCAACGCGTCTGGTCAAGCGTTGTATTCATTTGTTTTGCTTTTAGTCACCAATAATTATAATTAAATATATTTGCTAAGAATAATCATTGAATAAATAGTGATAGTTAAGTCTGAGCTGTAGTTGTTTTTCTTGGAATGCTTTCAGGAGCTCTGTAGTAGTAGTAATATTATTCGTCCAATAGGACAGGCGAAGGAATTATCCCATACTGCCAATTCTGAAGTTGTCCATATAGGTGATTCTTATGTTTTATATTATTTAGCCAGTTTTTTTCTTTGTCCAAGTTAATGTAAAGGCAAAAGCGCCAAATCTTCTATATAATATTTCGTATATTTTCTATAAATCTTTTTTATCTTCTTAATCTTCGAGTATTATAAAATAATAATAAAATATAATTGTACAAATACCTACAAGCGTGGAGTTGGTTAAGTCTAAGATAGGTTTAAAAATAATCAGAACAAGTTAGCAAATCGATATTAAGGTAAAGTGTCTTGCGATTATTTTAATGCTCCTACAAAATGGTGGCTTTCTTGTTAAAACTTTCCAGAGAATTTTTGTGGCATTTCAGAATTCATGCGTCGAGGTATTATTTTCCATTTCAGGAGATCTGTTATTTTTTGGTTTCTTTTTCTTTTCTAAGGAAAAGGCAAAGGTAACTAGACCATACAGCCAAGTCAGACGCCATTTCAGAATTGTCAAATCTATGCCTTGTGATAATCTAAATGTCAATATTGTAGCATGATGGTGGCTCCCTTGTTAGAGTTTTCTATGGAGTTTTTGTAGCATCTCAGAATTCAAGCTCCGTGGTATTATATCCCAACCACTCCACTTGTGCACAAAAAGCGGATTATATTACGTTAAACACTACAACAATCATAAATTATGAATGAAATGTAATATCCTTTCGACAAATCCCGCCAAAAAAAGAGCTTTGTTAATCTGTTACTATACTTATTTTTTCCTAAATGTCACATTAAGTCTTGTTATCTAATTAAATAGTGTACACTCTATAATTCTCACACAGAACAAAGAAAATATCGAAATATTACACCAACAGTTCTCACACCCACGAAAGGCGTGGCGTATCCTTCTAATATCACGGTATCTTATAAGGTTATCTTTATTACAATCTATCTGTATACTAATAAATGATTTATCTACATTCTTTTGCAAATAATTGTATATTAGTAATTGAAATATTAAACGTTTTATAATTGTACTATCCTTTAACTTCCATAGACATAGTTTTGAGGAGAAAACTAGTATAATCATTTTGAGCGATTAAAAAAAAGATTTGGTATTGGCGAAACTTATGAGTTCAAGTCACTGATTACATCGACATGCTCGTGACATATTGAACTTTGTCACACTAGCGACGCGTAGTATAAAGGCCTGTCTGTCTACATGTACTATTTATATTTTGCATTGAGCTTGTGCGTATAGCATATTCGTGATTAATTAATAAACCGTATAAAAATGTTAATAATTTTTTCCGGTGTGTCAATGGATGCGAAAATTGCTAATGTTAATAATTACAATTTATAAGTTATGAAATTTCATTACTTCATATAAATGAACAAGTATATGATGTCATTTGGTTTACTATGTATTTACGTTACATAAAAAAAATGAGTCGTCACGGGGCGGCTGGCAGATGTGGATCATCAAAATTGTTTTGTATAAGTTTTATGTATATATAAATTTGTTTAATAAAATAATGACTGTTTATTTATTTTATTACATATACATTCATTTTTATTTAATACAGAATACAAAAATTCAACAAGGTGCAGATGCGGTGTGTTTGGCGGCATTTGTCAAAAGCCGCTAGATCTTCGGTGCGTGCCGCATAATACTAGTATAACGAGTGGCCGACAATACAGGTTGAATCTTATGCTTATACATATAGGATTGCAATTTTTTTGAGAATTTCGTTAATAGTGCAATGTTCGTGTTATGCGTTGCAACGCTAATAATCAGGTTTATCCTCCGCCTATAGATATTTCACATCAATAAAAAAAAAAAAGATTTAGAAGAGTTATATTTTAAAACAAATACTTTTTTAAATATTTGAACTGTACACCAACAAAGACCACTATAGAAATTAGTTTTCCCCGAATAGAAATATTGGCACTATAATGTTAATTAAATTACCACTTATAATGCTGTATCAACAATAAACAATCTATTATTACAAAGGAGTTTTGTTTTACTGTTATATATTTGTTCAAAAATTGGCGGCCATTTTGTGTCTTTGACCTTTGAGGTTAGCTTATTGTCAATGTATATTTGAACAAGGAAAATAAATAACTGAAGTTCATACTCAGGACACTAAATTCGGGTTTCTTTGTTATTAAAGATGCAAACAAATTACTACAAAAAATTATGATACTTCACGGGACGCTTGGCAGGTTTAAAACATCAAAACTATTTTGTACATGTAATATGCATAAAAGGATAGTTTATAACAGGAAATATATAAGACTACACGTAATAAGAATGTAAAACTAATGTGTCTGTACATTTTTCATTTTTGTGAAAAAAAAAATTGTAGGTGCCTAGAAATCTAGACTAATATAAAAAGTTAAAGTTTGTGACGTTGTAGGGGGTAATATCAGAAATTACTGTTCCGATTTGAATAATTCTTTCAGTGTTATATAGCTCATTTATCGGGGAAGATTATAGGCTATATATCATCACTCTAAGGTTAATAGGAGCGGAGCATAGATGAAATATGTTTCAAAATCGGGATTTTTTCCTTTTGAGAGTTTCTGCTGCGTATTAACGGTAGCTCAGAGTAACTATTACTACGCGGACGACGTCGCGGGCAGGCGAAGGCTAGTAAGTAATAAAATTCATTTCAATCCCTTTTAAAAATGTCTGTCTGTCTGTTAGTCTGAACCCGCATCGCTGCTAAAGTACTGGGTTCAAAATAAAACCTCAAATCATAAATTATATATTCGGGAGTAACTTATTTTTCATTAATATCGTTCTACTCTATCAAAAGTTAATGTAATTTTAATGACAATGCGGTATAAGTACGAAAGAAAAGTAGATAAGTAAATGAACTTCAGATGAATTTATTAATTACTGTTTTTTAAATAGCGTTCCACGCGTACAAAGTCGCGGTGGGGTTTTTGGCGGGATTTTAGTCTGTCATGTAGTGAATTTTGTATTTTATTCATAATCTTGTGTTATTTGACTCTATATTTTGGTGGTGTTTTACGTAATATAGTTAGTTCATTGTGCATAAGTGAAGTGAAGGGAAAAATAACACCACGGAGCATGAAATTCTGTGATGCCACAAAAACTCCCTGGAAGGTTCTAACAAGGGATCCACCATCTTGTTAGAATATTGACTTACACGACGCTTAATATTGAAGTGATTGCACGACGCTTGTAATATTATTGACTACGCGACAATAGCAGTAATAATCTGAAAGACTGATTTCCAAAAATTAAGTGAAAAAAAAGTCGCGAGCACAGTTAGTCAAAAATAAAATATTATGATTTTTTCAAGAAAAAGAGGACTTGTTTATTTCGTTAACGTTATATTCATTAAATACAAAAATTAAAAATCATATATAACGTGGCGACGGATACTGTGGTGACGGAAATGGAAAGTCCTAAAAAGGGAGCCACCATCTTGTTAGAACATTGAAATTATCACAAGATACTTGGAATATTCTTGCCTACCTGATAATCGCAGTAATATATCGAAGACTGGTTGCACCAAACACTTGCTGAGATGTCTTACTTTCCGAGATGAGGATGAACCAGTCACAATGTCTCCTTTCCAGTTTATTATGTTTAGGATCCCGCCATTCAGAGTATAACTGTACTAATCTGCACGGTGACTGAACTGATCTTTCAGTGACTGCCATTTTTCCATGCTCCTAGACACTAACAATGACGGATTTTAGCCATGTTCGATTGTCACAATCCAACTGGGACATATTAGGGCTCGTCCGTTAATTACGAGTGGCGTATTTGAGGGCTTTTGCCTCCCTCTCCCCTGTCGCCACGGAATCATGGGATTTGTGTCGAACCCTTCTCCCCTCCCCAAATCACCAGTGAGTTGTTCCGAAATTTGTCTTACTCTAAATTAATATGATTTTCTCACATTTTTACACTGGCAATTTATTGCTCGAAATAATCTTGTGACATTTTCCGAAACTCCCTCTCTCTCCCATGTGAGGTTTATTGAGATTTGGCTTGGAAACCTCCTCCCCTAAAACTCGTTATACATAGACATTAATAGACGGCCCATTACCCTGCTCTCGATATTTTCTCCTGAACTTATTACACCCTTACACTTAGTAGTGGAAGAGCCAGGATGAAGCTATAACTGGTTTCAGCATGAATGGGTCAGCTCACCTCCGGTACTACCACGAGACCCACTCAAACACCGACGTGAAGTAGCAGTGCTTTCATTTTTGCTTTTCGTTCGGTCAGTGAAAGCGCCGGAGGATCGCCTTTCCTCTTTCCCTTCTCTCCCATCAACTCACTTCTCTGGTATTGCTGGTGTCTATGAACCGCTCTCTCTTCCCATATCTTCCCTCTGTCTTCATCCCTCCCTTCTCTCTCCCCATCCCATTCTTCCCCCTTCTCCTAAGCAAAAGCTGGCATCGCACTTGCGACTCTCTTGGTGTTGTTATTGTCTATGGACGGTGGTGATCATTTAACATCAGTTGACCCACCTATTCGTTTCCCTCTTATCTCAAAAAAAAAAGAAAACTCCAAAACAAGTTCAGTGTTTTTTTTATATCATAGGAGGTAAACGAACAGATGGGTCATCTGATGTTAAGTAATCACCACCATCCATAGACACTTGTAACACCAGGAGAGTCACAAGTGCGTTGCCAACCTGCATTGGAGGATGGGGGAGAGGAAGGGAAAAGGCGAGGGGGAAGGCGAGGAGAGATGGGCCTCCGGCGTACTCACTGACCGAACGAAACGCATCAATTCAATCACTGTTACTTCACGTCGGTTTTCTGTGAGAGGGTGTTACTACTCCGGGCGAGCCGACCCATTCATACTGAAGCCAATATAATAGCTTCAGCGTGGCTCTACCACCTACTACCTGGTATATGTACTACTAAATAAAAAGCAACTAAATAATTCTATACTATTTCATAATTTAATCATTACATGGTGATTGAAATTTAGCAATTATAACGTTCGAGAGAACAATAGATTGCTAAACAATTTCATTCAATCATCGTTTTGGGAAGTACATCATATTAATTCATGTCTATTGTTGAGACGAATAATGTGCTATGGAAATATCAAACGGCCAGTGTGTAATTATTTTGTTTGATAAATCAAATATGTAAAGTAATATGTAACAGCCGAAAGTATGCACAAGTATATATACTTAACTAAAAATGCGTAATTATCCTAGAAAATTCACTAGCGTTTATTTAATCTTTGATAACTCGAAAAACATTATCTATCTATATACATAATACCTTTAAACGAGCAATTCTTGTATATATTATATTCAGGATCTCGGGAACGGCGTCAGCGATTTCCGTGAAACTCAGTATGTAGGTTTTGATCAGATTTCATTCATAGAAAACTTTTTCTTATCGGAGTTTTCAGGCAATGAAAAAATTAAACTAGAATAAAGAGATAAACTTCACCGGCGCTGTCAAAACAAAAATAGCTCAGACGGAAATCGGGATGCTTCGAAAATCCGTCTAACCTCAATTCGAATCCGAGTTACAGCAAAAGAAATGTCTTTTTTTAATATTTCTTTTCTTTGGTAGAAAGAATGCTAATTTTGTGAGGCAAACCAAACAGTTTAGTTTAACTTAAAAATGTTTTTTTAAAGAACCGAACTAGGCTCGGTCGTCCAGGTACTATTCCGTTATAAGTGTGTATAAGTTATTGGATAAAATTTCGCAACAGAGTAAGTGGCTGGTTAAACTAGACTAGTATAGGAAGTTGTTACGCTACACACAGGCTGTTACAATATTGTCGGTGTTACGGCCCAGTTTAGCGAACGTAACGGAAAAGGTGAAGGTGATCTAAAGGTTTTGTGAATTGCTTTATGACATTCGTGATATCGATTCAGTCCGGCCCAACTTGCTCAGCTGACGCATGGGTTCCGTGAGAATATAGTTTTGCGAACCATTAGATAAAGCTGTTCTCATAAAAAAATACATCAAGATCAAATAGTTGACATATACGAGTATGGTTGAAATTGCAAATTAACACAAAATACAGGTTTTTTTTATTACAAAGAGCAACAAACAAGCAGACAGTCCATCCGATGGTTACTATTGCTTATGGATAACTGCAATAAGAGGGGTATACTGTTGAATTACCGGCTTTGAAGGCCGTGTTTCAATCCCTTTTTGAAAAGACCAATATCATAACGCTGGATGAATATCGTACTACGTAATCTATTCCACAATGCTAGCGTATTGTTACCTCGTGAAATTAACAGGGGTTTTAAAAAGAAACTATTTATTTTTACATAAACAAGACCTAATTAAGAAAAGGAAACAGCTCTGTTCATGTGTCAGATTTAGACTGACTAAACTTCTATGAATGAACTAAAGGTATATCGCTGACGGAATTAGCAGAGGGTTAATGCATGCTCAGCTGACCCTAAGATAGTTGGGGTATAAGAGTACGCATAATGAGGGTTCTGGAGAAGCTTACGGTTGTTGCGATTTTCTTAGGTTTTAGAGTGTGTGGATGAGCAACCAGCCAGCGTCGAGAGGTGCAAAGTTGGAACGGCGATGAGGGCATCGTATAAAAAAGTTCTTCAGAACATTCTCCATTGTACATACGGTAAAAGACACTCAAGAGATACAATCTCTCTGCGAAATTGTGATGACTCTAGGGCGCATGTTAATTCAGAATTGTCAGCAATACGGGTACATTTAACATTTTCAGATACAGCTCGCACAAATAAAATCAAACGTTTTTTATTGGCAATGAGACGTGGTATTATAGCGTCCAATCAATTCCAGGTGGAAATGCAAAGTAACGTCCACTATAATATTTAATGACGGATTTCCGCAAAGTAACGCTTTTATGAATCAAATGACTAACTATTAATTTCATGCCGTGGCTTCAAATTCTCAGATATTTACATTCAAAGTTTTTTTTTCGAACTGACTACGCTATTGGCCTTACTGGCCTTCACAGCTTCACCGGACTACACATACAAAGTGTTTGTGATAACTGGATGCTAACCGTATTAATACGCTGCGTCTCGGAGAACAGAATCATTTACAAAAATTAAATTTCCTTCATATTGTCGATATCGAAGTTTTTGTATACCTACTTACCTATGTTAATAAATAAATTATCACTGTTATTATAATTTAAATTCAATAATGTAGTCGGATGTCGCAAGCGCAGTTAATAAGCAATATATATCGGGGAGTTACTATTGACATGCGTCCATACTATTGATTATACTGGGGAGTTACTATTGACTTAGGTCCGTACTGTTGACTATCGTTATTATTGACTGGTTACTATTTACTTTACCCGTAATAAAACAACATTGGTTGGAGGTAGGCTGTTCATCTGTTCAGGTATTTTGATTACTATTGAGTGTCAGCTTTAGTTGAATGCGATAAAAACAACCAATCACGAGACACTGGGTATTCCAAGTCAGACAGTACAGTTAGTCACATCTACGGATAATTCGTAACTATGTTAATGAACATTTTATGTTCGTCCTGACATATATGTTCCTGTGACATAAGTCTACCGAGATATTCTATGTGTAAATTAAAAAAAAGTTTAGTATTTTTCTGCTATAATTCAAGTAGATAATACTTAGCGGAATGTTAAAAGAGTTAAATAATAATATGTTGAAGATACGAATAATGTATTTAAATATAAAATTCATATAAGATATACAAGATTTCTTGTTTGTTTATGACGGTGATAGGCTAATTTCCAGACAGATCTTATTAATAACTATCAAGGTCTAAATTAGTTTAAATTGGATAAAACCGGAGATGATTTTTTAAAAAAGGTCAAAGAACTCCATGTCAGATTTATATAAAAGATTATAATTTAAATAGTATAAACTAGTTTTGTAATAGTAATTCTCAGCTTTGCTAAAACTGGACTTACCTTTGACATTATAATAAATCATTTGATTTTCGCCCAATTATATGGTATCGTTTATTCAAGATAGAATTTCGTCGATGGAATTGTGATTCCTAGATTGGAAATAACGATGTTGTGAAAAACTAACATTTTGCTTTGTAAAATTATTGTTTAAGCAATATTGATTATCCAATTTGCACTCTTGTACCAGGCAAAACGAATGTTAACAGAAAGAATAGACACATCAAAACAATTTGTAGTCCGGTGAAGCTGTTAAGACCTTGCTGGGTCAATAGCATAGTTATATCGAAAAAAAAAAAAATCAAAACAATCCTTTAGTGTAGAGTTTTTTTTTCGATCTGTCTACGCTTTTTACCAAGCAAGGTCTTAACAGCTTCATCGGACTACTAAGGCGACCGCTTGCGGCACTCAGCCAATTTTATTTGACAACTAGCTCAAAGGTGCAGGCACACCTCGACCTGAGCTGTTGCCTGATACCTGCAATTCGCGATCTATCTGAGCTGACCTAAGCTGACTATTCATACATATATGAGTTGTTGGAGCATATGTGTGCACCAAGCATACATACCTCAACATCTCTTATATATATTTTGTATCGGATAATTTTCTAAGCTATTTTAGTTCGATAAGGGAAAGAAACAAAACCCTTCCACTTTCATGTGTAAGCGTGTAGGCGTGCACGTGTGTGGAGGTGATAGTGTAATGTAGTCGCAGTGATGTAAGATTTTGTGCTCCTGTATCGCGCGAGTAGCGCACTCAAGGGCTCCACGCCGTGGGAACGGACCTAGGCCTGAGCCACTGCAGAGGGAGCCGAATCTGGTAGATAGTGTAGAGATAATCAGAGTTCTCGTAAACAAGTTAGGATACTTTTATCTATACAAATAAATATAATTGAAGTGTCTGTAACTAAAAAAAAACTTATTTAAATAATATTCATTAATATCTTTGTCCGGAACAGTTAAAACAAATTTGACTGCATTATAAGGAATGAATGAAGCTACTGTTATTATAGAAATAAATTGTTGCCGTGTTATATATTCTGTTTGCTCCTTTTCAGGCAACATATGTCGGGTTAGTTAAATGAAAAAACACTTGCGTCGTATCGTGGTATGCATTTTAATTCACGTTTTACATATGGATTCTTAATTTGTAACTAATTGTAACGGTTGTCGATGTCGCGTTCCTGGTGTCACCGTGTCGATTTGGACCGTGAACGGTTCGCGATTTTCGTCAAGAAAAATTATGTTGGGTGTCTAGAAATAAGTTTTTTTTTTTCTCGAACTGACTACGCTATTGACTCAGCTTCGCCAGACTACTAAGGCGAGTGTTTAAGGCACTCAGCCGATTATAGGAATAAGTAATAAAATATATTTCAATCATTTTTAAAAATAACTGTCTGTCTGTACGAACACGCATCATTGCTAAAGTACTGGGTTTACAATATATCCTCAACAAGAAAATCATAAAGCATATTTCCGAGAAGAACTTAGTCTATTTCATTAAAATCCATTCACTCTATCAAAAGTTATTGTAATTTGAATGGCGGCTTAATATATTCAGATGGTTCTATTAATCAGTGTTTTTTTACTTAGGGTTACATGCAGACGATGTCGCAGGCACAATTAGTAAAAAAAAAAAACACTATTCAGTACCATGTTCGTCACATGGGCTCGTTTACATAGAACAATGTTTATTGTTAAATTCCCCGCCGACGTAATCATGGAAGAAGCTAATAATAATAATACTTTGTTCAAGGTGGTTTTGCTTATACTATGTAGCTAGAGTGATAACATTATCGTGATCGGTCGACAGTGGTCGCTTTCGAACCCTTTTGACCTATTACGTTGAAATGTTGTCGGATATAACAATTATTATGATTAAATGTTGTATTGTAAATTGTCCATTTATATAACAGCTGGGACATTGTACTTACAGAGGACAGGTATTAGAAATGAGATTTTAAAATTCTTTAATATTTACCGTAATTGCACTTCTAAGAAGGTATAAATGTGAACATACCTTTTTTATGTTTATATGTTCATTTATAGTATTATTTATAGTAAATTCTATAAAACATAATATAAATGTAGAAAAAAGGGTTGACAAGCAAATGAGGATGAACTGTTTTATTTTACTTAACCTATTTATGTGCGTTAAATAATATTTTTACCATGTTATATTAGGATGAATTATCAAGCTATTAATTTCGACACTTCGTCCACGAGCCTCCGTGGCGCAATTGGTTAGCGCGTTCGGCTGTTAACCGAAAGGTTGGTGGTTCGAGCCCACCCGGGGGCGTAGTTTTTTTGTTATTTATTTTTAATACTATTTGTTAATAATACCTGTTTGCACTATTCCGTTTAATGTTATTTAAGGAATTATATTTTATTCCTGAATGTATAAAGTGAAATAATGATCGTCCATCGTTAGTTATTGACATCATGCTGGTCTGTAAGTTTATCTATATAATATATATATATATAATAAAATATATATATATATTATATAATACTAGCAAGCTACTAGTGACTTCCTTTCCGTTTTTATTTTTAACTAGCTGATGCCCGCAGCTACGTCTGCGTCCGTTATTATCTTAATTTTTTTTCTCGATCTGACTATGACTCGATCGATATCACTTAGCAAGGTCTTAACATCTTCAACGGACTACGATTTATCTTGTTTTTTTATACCCTAAAGGGATTAGGCAGTGTTTTCAACAAAAGTTCCAAGGTGGGTAGACTTCTAACAATTATCGTTATATTCCAATCTATTTACGCAAAAACCTAACAAGTTATATACTCAACCTTCCTCGTGAATCACTCTGTCTAGTAATGAAGACCGTATGAAAATCCGTTTAGTAGTTTGTGAGTTTATCGCGACGCGAATGGTTACTTTGGGCTAACGCTAACACGTAGCGGAAGCTCTCAAGAGAACAAAAAACCTGATTTTTAAACATTCTTCATTAGTACCTCCGCTACCATTGGTCTTAGCGAGATGACATGTAGCCTATAATCATTCTCGATAAATAAGCTATATAATACTGAAAGAATTTTCAAATCGGACCAGTAGTTCCTGAGATTACCTCCTACAACGTCACAAACAAACGTTACTTATTTATAGTATTATTATTTTATATGTAGTGACTAGCTGTGCTCGCGACTCCGTCCGCGTGAAGCCATATCTACAAATCCGTGACTAATAAACACATCTGAATCTAATAACTATCTATTTATTCTCGTACTTAGTCGCGTCGTCATTAAAATTAAAAAGATCGGACACATTCAAGTTTCAATAAGATCCTTTTCACGAACTGACTACGCTATTTACCTAGCAAGGCCCGGACTACACCCAACGAAAGCCGTTAAACGGTTTTTATATGAAAATCTAGGAAGCAAACTTACAAACTTTGTAATTTATAATATTACTAGCGTGATCAACAGACATTGTTTTGCCCAAAAGTAAGTTGAGATAGTTTTTTTTTTTCGAAATGAATACACTATTGACACAGCAAGGTCTTAACAGCTTCACCGGACTACTAAGGCGAGCGCTTAAGGCACTCAGCCGATTTTATTTTGGCAACAAGCTCAAGGGTGCACGGCACACCTCGGCTTGGCTGTTGCCTGTTGCATGCAAAATCTCGACCTATATTAGCTAACCTAGATATCTATTCATATATGTATGAGTTGTAGAAACGTATATGTGTACCAAGCATACACGCCTCAACAACTCCTCCATATATTTATTATCGGAAAATTGAGTTTTTCAATTCGATAAGGAAAAAAAAGTAAACCCTTCCACTTTCATGTGTAAGCGTGTAGGCGCGCACGTGTAGTGTTGTAGTAGTGATGTATATTTGTGTGTCACCGTATCGCGCAAGCAACGCACTCAAGGGCTCCCTACCGAGGGATCGAACCTACAAGTTGAGATAGTCATAAGGTCTCCATAGTGTAGAAGTGAAAACTCAAAATAGTTACATGATTGTGTTCTTTTTTGAATTTTTAAATGAACTATAATCTGAATTAATTAAAGTCCATAATTTGTAATTTGAAATCATTAATATTGGTCTGGTTTTGACATCTATTGGCACTTCGGCCAATAATTATATGCAGTTTATCAATTAATTAAACATATAGGATGGGCTGCACAATCTTAGTACAAAATATAAGTCACTTGTACGAGTAACAATATATGACTTTGAAGACGACATAAATTATTCAAAGAACCATAGAAATAAAATGAAAGAAGAAGGTAACATAATTATTATAATTACTGGGCGCCCAGTGGTCGACATTCGACCATAGTTAACCATAGTTAACACTTCTCCGCCATATAAACTCTATGCCAAATTTCAAGTTCACCCGTTGTTGGCAAGTAGGTTAAAAAGGGATACAAAAAATTTGCTTCACGTATTAATATATAGACAAGCCTAATAATTATTAAAAGGCATATGTAATATGTCAAACAAATTGAAACGAGCTAAAAGTTTATATGAAATTAGTGCGGTAGTATTGAAGCAGAAGAAGCGACGTTTAAATGTTAATTCAAATATCGCCCAACAGATGGCGTTAAAATAAAAAGTGTCAGTTTTCAAGCTGCAGCTTTATATAAGGTACTCTGTGGCTGCAGCGATACTGCAAACTTCATGATAATGGTAATCTATTTAATGATAAACATGCTATAACGTCCAAATTACTTGAATTTGGTTGTTTTGCCTAGTGGTTTAGTCCGATGAAGCTGTGAAGGCCTAGTAAAGCTTATAGCGTAGTCAGTTCGAAGAAAAAAAAACCTAGTTGTCGACACAATAATACATTGTATGAATCATATTCACTCTAAATAACAATACACCATAATAAGGTAAGAAATAATACTTTAAAAATTGGAGTTTTTCGGGGAATCTAATGCTGACAGCATTGTAATGATTTTTACTTCACTCCGGGGGATCAAACCTAGGCTTGAGCACGCTTCGTTTAAGGGTGCACGGCGTAAAATGGCTGGTTCTTGAATTTTTATGGTGATTACTTCGCTCCTAAAGGTTATAGCGTGATTTTAAATAGCCAATAAAGTTTTTCAACAAATATAATATAATATGCAAAAATAACTTTTCAAATACATCTGGTACTTCCAAAGACGGGTTGCGTTTAAACAAATAAAAATTCACACAAGTTCTTCAATATAGTTTTGTAGTCCGGTGAAGCTGTTAAGACCTTGCTGGGTCAATAGCGTAGACATTTCGAAAAAAAAAAATCAATATAGTTTCTGTGCATGCATTGCAACATAAAGCTTTACATATGATATTTGTTTAAATTACATATTATAATTAATTTATTTACAAAAAAACCTTCGATTCTTAACAATAAATTCAAATTTGAATACTAAAGATTTTTGTTAATATAAATTTTCAAAAATAATCTTAAATATTTAAATGCTTGCATATACTTAAATTAAATTAATTATATATATGATAATGGTCATTAGAATACAATCTGTGTTATTGAATTAATATTCTGACATTTTTATAAACAAAGTATTAAAAATTACGAAAAGTTAAAATAATTATAATACAGATTGTTCCTCTGTAATTTATGGACTTTTTTTTCGAAATGACTACGCTATTGATCCAACAAGGTCTTAACAGCTTCACCGGTCCACTAAGGCGAGCACTTAAGGCACTCAGCCGATTTAAGCGTGTAAGCGTGCACGTGTGTGGGGGTGATCGTGTAGTGTTGTAGCGGTGATGTATATTTGTGTGTCACCGTATCACGCAAGCTGCGCACTCAAGGGCTCCCTACCGAGGGATCGAACCTAGGCTTGAGCCGCTGCCGTGGGAGGCCTAATCGGGTGTGTGGGAGCGAAATTAACCCCCAGACCACGGCGGCGTGATCTGTGGTTACGCGGGCGTGGGCGTGAACACGCTCTGTTTCGAGGGACAGGCTGGTACTGATCGTTCGCTGACGTGATTGAATCAGGAGGGTCGGTAAAAATGTGACGCGGACGTCTTTTATAACGCGCAGCGTTAGGTACAGGTTCATAGTTTGCGGCGGATACCACTAACGGACCGGGATGATTCGTAATTTATGAACCACGGGTTACAACTGCGAAATAAGATAATATCTCACCTCATTGGTTAATTGTAATGTATCTTACTGTTTGTTAATTGTAATGCCACTTTATGTACAGCGTTGAGAGTTGATTATCAAACAACATATTTTGTAATCAAACTAGAAGAATCAATTATGAATATAATACATTAGTTTTTGCTGCGATTTTGCTTTATGTTTGATAGTGAAGGTTGAAATATTGCTTTTGTTTTCTTCTGGTAACGGGCTCTCCCTAGTACAAACTCCACCAGGATCGATTCATAAACTCAGTAATAAAAAAGCAGCAAATCGACAGACATACAAAAAACCTTGTGGCATAAATCAAGGTTTTAAATTACAATTAACGTTAAGAAGGAAATTAAAATCCGCGTACAATTTTATTTACTGTAAAAATGTATAATGTATAAAATTACACAGGAAATAATTGTAAATACTATTTCTTTTGATATAATAGTACTTTTAATTTACCCATATTAATTGTTTATCGATTTTAAATTACTTGAATCATATTAATTATTACTGCTTAGCCTATAGAGAAAAGCGTAATATTTTGTAGCTAAATAATACTCTGAAAAGTCCTCTATTTGTATGTAAAATCTTAATTAAAATAGGTACAGTCGCTTCGGAGATTTGCAATGATAAACAATAAGCATATACATTTTGTTTGTATATTCATTGAAATAAATACTGACGTAGTGTACGTAGCTGGTTTATAATTTCAATTTACTTCTCATAACCTTCGATAGCTCAGTTGGTAGAGCGGTGGACTGTAGAGGTA
Organism: Antheraea mylitta; assembly: GCA_014332785.1. Taxonomy (NCBI): domain Eukaryota; kingdom Metazoa; phylum Arthropoda; class Insecta; order Lepidoptera; family Saturniidae; genus Antheraea; species Antheraea mylitta. The sequence goes on from JACEII010000099.1 coordinate 923,806, forward strand.
TAACGTTGATATCCATAGGTCGCTGGTTCAAATCCGGCTCGAAGGAGTTTCTTTTTTCCTTTTTTCTCACGTCATTTAAAACATTTTTTGAACATAACACAATCACTTCATTTATATATGTCAAAAAAATAATTTGATCCGCTCGTATATGGACAAGGTCACGACAGTTTCCGTCCGATTACAAAACTCGTTACCCTCGACCGAGTTATACGTTCGTATTATTTTATCACCTGCATAATATAGATTAAATATGAGTCATGCACATTATATTGACAGCTGACATAATAATTATACAATTCTTTAATGATTTAAAAAAAGGCACGTTCATTAATCTTATACGCTTTTGCACAATTTTTTCAGAAACTATACGACCTATTTTTATGATTCTTTTACTGAATTATGCGGTTATAGTACTATATATACTTAAGATAGTCTCCGAATTAATTGTTTTACCATTTACTTTGTATGGAACATTGAGGAAAAAATGCCATGGACGTGTTCTTTATCTCTCTTCTCTCTTGGGATCCTATATCCCGAAACTGTCGGGGCAGAGGGCAGACTCAGTGCTTTTCCATCTCGATGGCTTTTCGCTTTACCTCATTCCAACTAAGCCCGATCTTCCTAGATCTTTGTGTTCTTCGTACATATAAAAATTCATGTTAGTTAAGTTAAATTATCTCCAAAGTGTCTGATAAGTTACCATGAAAGTTTTTGATGCGAAACATTTATAGGCGTGGGTAAATCTAATTGTTGGTGTGGTGAGTGCGTGAGACGTGGAGACACTTTTGCCACACTGAGCTAGTATACCTATAGTGTAATTTGAGAATTTGAGATTCATTCGATTCGAACAATTTCGATATTTCACATCTGCCAGGCGTCCCGTGACAGCTCATTTTATTTGTATAGAGTAGGTTTTAATGTTATAATTTGCCACAAGATGGCGCTGTAGTACAACAATCTCTATATCGTTCAAATAATCATCATAATCCATCAACTATCAAAGATTACACTAAAAGTTCATACATTTATGACCCGCCTAGGTATATTAACATTAAATGTACGATATATTCCCAGTTCGACCAGCTCCAGTTTATGTGGTCTACCTTGAATTTATTTTAATTCCTTTCTAAATGTGGTTTGCATACGCGTGAGAACTCGGGGTAATGGTCTATGATTTATCATCTTGCAACGTGACATTGTATTATGAGTTGGTTTTGTTTGCAGCTTCCGTGTTTATTAGACCAAGGTTTATTGTGGATAAGCGAGATCGAGTCCCAGGTCATAAACGTAGGCTTACCATCGTACTAAGAGCAATAGGAGCGGAGAACCAATGAAGAATGTTTCAAAATTGGTGTTTTTTAGTTTGTGGTTGTATACATGAATATTATTTTTCTAATTGGTAATGAATATTAATAAGAAGACATTGCTCATGATTATGATGTATTAAAATTGTGTGTCTTTTTGTATGTTTGGATTTATTTCAATATGAATTCGATATGATATTTAAAAAGTATTTTTACAGTTTTTAAGGATTCTCCTGAATAATTTCGAAGAACGATTTTTTTTTTTTAAATTAAATCATTGTTAATTAATAATTTACTTTAATACATTTTTATTTAAACGGAGTTTATTTAATTTAAATTAATGTAATTAATAATTTTAATAAGAATAACAAGATATTAAAAAATATATGCGAGAACTCTTAGCAACGTGCAACTTTATTACGCGATTCTAATTTAATAAGCGATTCGAAACGCTTCACGTTCACAAATTTAAAAGCAATGAATTAAATTCGACTCATCGAAAATATTAAATTGAATTAATAAATTGATTTGCTACGCATTTTATTTATGGTTGGAACTCACGTGTATACCGGGCGTTTAAAAAATTGTATCCGCTTCGGACGTAATTATGGTAAGTTGCAGATATTGACGTTTCCAACTTGTGGATCGAAGAAATAATGTTGGCTCCAATGTACGCGCCAACGTTGGTCTTTGTTTTTAGTTTTTTTTTTTTTTATAATAACCAACAGGTGCCGTATATTGGTATTATTCGTTCGTCCAACGGAAGTCCGTCCGTCGGAAAAATAACATTGGCTCCAATGTACATGCCAACGTTGGTTGTTGCTCGTCGAATTTTCAAATACTAGCATTCGTAATTGATGCATCTGGAGACGGTCTGTTTAGTCTTGCTTTGCTTGCTTTGAAAGAGGGCAACTTCTAGCAATATTTATAAATGTTGCTAAAAGAAAGTAGCGGCGACCAATTGCGCATGACAGGATAGAGTTGGGATGTTTGGAGTTGTTAATATTTATACATCACAGATTTAGTGATCACATCATCTGGTGTAAAATGATTATGTGGTCTTAGATACTTAATACGCTACAAGGGACTGACTCTCAAGTACGGCTGCTGGAATACACCTTGGTGATACATTTTTAACTTGAGGCTCTATAAATAGTTCTACCAACATACTACGGCTGAAACAAAAAGTTTTTTTCATTGAAAAATAATTGACCAGCTTCTAAACTATATAGATCGAAACAGTGACCATGTATTGAGCCATCATCGGTTAAATGTTAGCCAAAGCATGTATTCAGGAAGTAGCGCTCCGATTTGAAAAATGTTATCACAATGATATTTATCTATCTAATACCCTTAAACGATCAATTCTTGTATATTTTTATATTTCTATATATTTATGATCTCAGAAATGGCGTCATCTATTTCCGTGAAACTTAGTATGTAGGTAGTTTCGGGAACGATAAATCGATCTAGCTAGATTTCATTCATAGGAAACTTTTATAGGTAGAATATAAAGGTAAATTTCGCCGCCAAATGATCAGATGGAAATCGGTTGCTTAGTAAATCCGTGTAACCCCAGTTCGAATCCGAGCTACAGCAGAAGAATTGTTTTGTAGAAAAATGTTAATTTGATAAGACAAACCTGACAGTTTTTTTTTTTAATTTAAAAATGTTTTTTTTAAGGAATCGAGCTAGGCTCGGTCGTCCAGGTACTGAAAATGATATAACTAAGAAGCTGTAGATGCGACATGAGCGCTTCGACAGCGCCTTGATAAAACTTGTCTAGCTAGCTTATTTCTCACGACTGCTGCTTTCATCTGCCCGTATCTAAGCGACGTATAACTCTTTCTTTTTCACGACCGATATTTAGAATATGCCATGTCACTTCCATATTTTATCTAAGATAATGTGGCATTACAATATCACGTATGTGCGCATTATCGTGCCATTTGTGTTGTCAAAATATCATTTAGGTAATATATCTACAGCTTCTTCATTGTAATATCATTGATATAACCCATTTATTTATGAAGATTTTAGTTTATAAAAATTATGTTAGAATCCTGAGCAGCGAAGAAAATAATTATTATATATGAAATCGCGATAACAGGAACTAGGAAATAAAAGTGCAGTAGATTCGACATTTTTACGCATATCTAGATACAACTATTTGACAATACTGTTACAATATCCTGTTATATTAGAAAAATATTATATTTTACATAATTCATTATTAAAATATACATTATTTGAATATTTAAGATCAAATGTTACAAAAAAATATGTTAAAATGAAATTTAACTTATTAATTAAAATTTATTTAAATTTAATTTTTTTTTTTCGCTGGAATTCGAGTTGCATAAATTTGTTTTGTAAACATACAGTTATTCTTCGCCGATAAAATTGTTGCCGGAACTTTTTTAATTCAACTTCCGCGTCTATGTTTTTTTAACTGCTATTTTATTGATTAACCCTTATCACGCGAAGACTTCTCCTATTCGTATCAACTCGAATCCGCTATTGTCTACTGTTATCGAGAGCACAACGATTAGCATCATTTGACACCAACATTTTAGATGGCTCCGCTCCGGAGCCCTTAATTGAAAAGGCTGAAAAACTTCATTTCTATAGGAGGTTTTGGCGGGATCTTATTCGGTAATGTAGTGGATTTTATATTTTATTCATAATCTTGTATTATTTATCTCTATATCTTATAAAATTGGTGGCATATTACGTAATATAATTCGGTTATGGTGTATGGATGTTTGTGATATGAATGGGAAATAATAACACGGAGCATGAATTCTGGGATGCCACAAAAACTCCCTGGAAGTTCGAGCAAGCCACCACCATCAAGTTAGAAGGAGGCCGCCATCTTTGGTAGAACAGTCACATTATCGCAAGACACTTGTAATATTATTAGCTAAGCGACAACGGCAATAATAATCTGGAAGATTGGTTGCCTAAAATAAAACTGAATCTTTTTCCAAATTTTAACCGGATGTTAACCTTAATGTCACCTGTCTTATCCAAAATTTGTTATTTTCTTTTTTAACACTAAATTTTTTTTTTATTATGGTCTACGAAACTGTGTTCAATCTTACAAATTGAAATTATGTATTCCATAAACAAACTTAAGATTAAACACTTCTAGACGTAAACACAGCTTACGTTATTAACACGGTGCGTATGTAGGAAAAATATGGAAGATAAATAACCAAATCTAAAATTTAACTTAAGTAACTAATACTATCAGAATCATCAAATCAATATACATTATGAATATGAATCACTTTGATTAACACATTATAATTTGTTAATAGCCATCAATATTACAGTGAGATTTACAATCCATTGTCAGTAGCCTGTAAGCCTCGCTCCAGCTGGATATATGCTGATTAATCATCTGTATAATTGAAGACTAAGTTATAAAGTAAATAGATCATAGAAAATTACGAACAGATCACTATGATTCGTAACGAATTAAATTAATTATGACTTAATAGAAGTTTTGGTTAAGTTTAATTATAACCTAACCGGATGGCACAGAAACGTGACGCTATATTGCCGTAACGGGCTTCCGTTGCATTGTCGTCCAGTTACCTCCTAGTCGCGACTAAAAAAGTTTAGTCAATAGCGTAGTCATTTCGAAAAAAAAAAAAAGTTTCACTTCAAAAAGTACACAGTACAATTCTTTGCCTTGCTTATTTATTGAATATACGTCGGTTATTTCCGGCTTTATTAAAGGAATTGTTATACTTATTTTATGATGGCAGTAATGTAGTTGAGTTCATTTGCCCCATGCTTCAGCTATATATTATTTACGGCCACGTCCGTAATAGACGTCCGTATGTTTCCATGCGTGGATCGTTAAAACATAATTGTTGTTACGCGAATCAGAGTAATCTGTATCAAGGTTACATCGCGTCCGCGTCTCTCATCCGGTATTGAGACTGGAACGGATTTGGGGATGCAATTAATGGGGGGTCATTTTTCTGGTGCTATAATGTGAGACTCATATTCTAATTATTTTTTAATGTTGTTTACATAAAGGTTACTTAAAAGTTATAATTGATTATTGTTTTTCATTGGAGAAGACGTTATTTTGCGGAAATCCATCATTACATAGTGTAATGGTTGTTACTTTGCATTTAAGCCAGGAAATGATTGATCGCTTAAAGTTTGCAATAAGTTGTAGTAAGACGAATTAGTAGTCAATCAATTCCAAGTGGAAGTGTAAAGTAACTTTCATTATCATATTTAATTATTACTTTGTTTTATCCTTAGCAGACTTGCATATGTCATTTGAGACTTTTTCGTATGCATTTTTAAGATGTACAAATTATCACAGTGCATTATTCTGATACATCTCATTAAATTAGGTCAGTTTCTACAATGCTCTTGCATGGAAAATATTACACCACAAGCCTCTGCCCGCGACTTTGTTCACGTAGAATAGTTACTTTGGGATAAAGCTAATACGCAGCGGAATCGCTCTAGAGGAGAAAAAACCCGATTTTTAAATATTCTTCACTGGTGCTCTGTTCCTATTGGTCTTAGCGTGATGATAGCCTATAACCATCCTCGATAAATGAGTTATATAACACTGAAAGAATTTTTCAAATCGGAATAGTGGTTCTTGAGATTACACCCTACAACATCACAAACTCACAAACTTTACCTTTGTATAATGTTAGTATAGATTAGAGTATATCGATTTTATCTTTCCCTAATATTTTTTTTTTATATCAAAGCAGGCAAACGAACTTGTGGGTTACGTGATGTTAAGTGATCACCACCGTCCATAGACACTAGTGACATCAGGGACGTCGCAAGTGCGTTGCCAGCCTGTATATGGGAGAAGGAAAGGGAAAGAAGGAAAGAGGAAGGGACGTGGGACTCCGGCTCTCTCACTGACCGAACGAAACACAACAATGCAAGCACTGTTATTTCACGTCGGTTATCTGTGAGAGGGGTGGTACTACCCCGAAGGAGCCGACCCATTCATGCTGAAACCAAAAATAGCTTCAGTGGGGCTCTACCACCTACAAATATTAGTATTAGTAGATTATTACTGCCATTGTCAAGTAGGTAATGGTTTGGTAATGGTAATGGTTTAAGTGTCTTAGGATCATTTTAATCGACTTACAAGATATAACTTATTGTTAGAACTTCCCATGGAGTTTTTGACAATTCAAAATCCATGCCCCGTGATATTGTTTCCCATCCACTGCACTTGTGTAGAATAACCAAACTATATTACTTAAAATACCACACGTTACAAAATATAAAGCCAAATAACACAAGAATATGAATGAAATATAAACTCCACTACATGACGTTCCAAGAGCCCGCCAGAAACTCTTATATGGATATTATCCAAATACTGTCACCTGTCCCGAAGCTCAGATCACTCACGTTCACTACATTAATTTCAGTGGTTGGTTTTTTAACCAATCAGTGCATACCCTCATGTGATTGACGTATATGATGACAACACTACCGTAACAGAGCTGTAATGACGTGATTCAACGGTGCGAACTCTAACGTTCGTTACAACAACTCTTGGGCGGTTTTTCAAAACCAAACAAGAGAAACATGAAATCGAGTTATATGACGTTTAGTGTCTGTTTATTTTTATATTATAGGTGGCAAACGAACAGGCGGATTACCTGATTATAAGTGATCACCGCCGTCCACAGACACTAGCAACACCAGAGGAGTCGCAGCTGCGTTACCAACATGTGTTTGAGGGTAGAAGATGGGGGCGGGGAAAGTGCAAGTGGGGGAGGGGAGGTGGTTTCCTCCGGCTCTCTCACTAACCGAACGAAACGCAACAATGCAAGCACTGTTACTTCACGTTGATTTTATGCGATATGGTGGTACTACCCCGGTTGAGCCGACCCATTCATGCAGAAACCAGTAATAGGTTCTCGCGTGGCTCTACCACCGTCTATCATAACGGGCTACACTTTTAGAAAAATATGAGGACAAAGGAAAATTGTACTTTGTACTGTGGATGAAGTATTAGTGAACGTATTATCACTACCCAAACGTGCGTAAACGATGTGGTTTGCGCCCAGACGTTATTAAATAATTTTTTTTCACTTTTCCTTTGTATTTTTTAAATATTTACTGTACTAGAATCCCTGTTCTGAGAATTACAAACACATTAAAACAGAACTAACCAAATAAGAGCAACAGTTTTGAATAGATTTATATATGTTGTTCATTACTATTAATCATAATTAGAGTTATTAAAATTTATGTCCCATCTCTGGATCACCTTAATACGTCCCTGGACACCGAAGAATATGTTTAAAATATATTAAAATTCACACTAGTTCAAATTATATTTACACTAATGTTGTTACATAACAATACAAGTTTGTAAATAACCCACTGCTGGGGAAAATCTTTATTCCGAGCGAACGTACAATACCAACACTTGTTGTTTATTTTCGGCAACCAATCATTTAGATTATTACTGCCATTGTCGTGTAGGTATAGTGTTTTACGAGAATTTTAATGTTCTAAAAAGATGGTGGCTCCCCAGTTATAATTTTCCATGGAATTTTCGTAGCATATTAGCATTCATGCTTCGTGATATTATTTCCCATCCACTTCTTTTTTCCTTTTTTATACCATGTAAGAGGCAAAAACAGGCGGGTAAGCTGTTGTTAAGCGATCATCGCCGTCCATAGACACTAGTAACCTCAGAGGAGTCGTTACCCGTCTGTGTTTCGGAAAATTGAGAGAAGAGGGGAAAGGAGATGGGTCTCCGGTGCTGTCACTGACTGAACGAAACGCAACAATGTAAGCACTGTTACTTCACGTCGATTTTCTGTGAGAGGGTGGTGCTACCTCGGACCAGCCGACCCATTCATGCTTAAACCAATAGTAGCTTCAGCGTGGCTCTACCGCCTACAAAAGTATCAAAATTGGTACTGAAAAAGAAATTTATTCACAAAATATCAACTTATCCAATTATTAATGAATTTATAAGAAACTAGCTGACTCGTGCACTTCGTCTGTTAGTTAGTAGTTTTAATTGTATTTTAATTATTGCATAATTAAAAAAAAATGTAAAAACCCGATTGCAGCGACAACTACCGCTTCCATGTATGAATTAAAACTATTCAGGGACTCACGCAAACATATAAACAGCAACTGTATTTTAATTGAAAAATGTCAAAGCAATATTGAAATGTAGTGTCAAAAGTTTCAATAAGAACAAACACCCATTCCTTCTTAAAGACAAATAATTTCATCAGTATATTATAACGAACATTTATATGTATATCAACTTTTTTGGCCAGGAACCTTGTAGGGCAGTGTTTTCCAACGTGGGGCCCACGCCTCACAGGGGGGCAATTTAAAAATGGACTCGACACCACTTTAATCCTTTCGCTTTGGATTATTTTAATGCAAAGCTAGATGTCGGTGACAAATTTAATAAAAAAGTTAGTTCTTAAAAAAATGCTGTAAATAATTATTAGGTATAATTTCATTTGACGTTACCAAAATATCAACTGAGTAATTAGTCGTCAAGTAAATTTTTCATTATATGTTTTGAAATTTTACTTACGATGTTTTGATAATAATTTCATAGTGATTTCTTTATTTTCATAGTGATGAAAAAAGGTTAAAAAATATGTATAGGGGGGAGGGGCATAAAAATTTTAGAAACGTTAAGGTAGGGCATGGCCTAAAAAGTTTGGGAAACACTGCTATAGGGCGTCCCCAGAACATCCTACTAAATTATTATCACAATCTGATTAGTAGCTTCAGAATGCATAGACGACAAACATACAAACATTGTTTTTTATATATAAAGACTAGTTGAACCCTGTGACTTAAGTAAAATATATAAGCACGAATAGTTTTCCGCACTTCTGCATGGCTAGAAAATACATAAACGCGTATTGCTTAAATAATCGTTGTTTTTAAAAACCTAATGTTTTCTTTTATACAGTTGATGTTAATCGATAACCGCCGTCCATAGACACAAGCAACACCAGGGGAGTCGCAATTGCGTTGCCAGCCTGTGTTTTGGTGGAATGAGGGGGAAGGCGGAGCGGAGGGGAAAGGAGGGGAGATGGGTCTCCGAGGTCCTCACTGACCGAACGAAACGCGACAATGCAAGCTCTGTTAATTCACGTAGATTTTCTATGAGAGGGTGGTACTACCACGGGCGAGCTGACTCATTCATACTGAAATCAATAACAGTTTCAGCGTGGCTCTTAATAATCATACAATATGGCGCTAAAAATAAAATCTAAAATACTTCATTTAATTTAGGCCATGATTCGATTGATTATATTAATAAGATGGAGTTATACGTGTGTATGTGAACCTATTTGTGATAATTTTAGTCCATGATCTGTGTTACTCGCTCGTGTGTTTACGTAACGTATACGCCGGGCGAGGTCGGGTTATTTGAGGATCGCTTTCTCGTAGTTATAAAATGATTAATATACGGTATAGATTAATAAGATTCATATTTCGTGTGGTTATTTGTTATTAAGACCGCTTAAGAAGGAATCTGTAACGGAAATAACACGTTGTTTGCGTTACGTTACGGATGATACTGTTTAAAATCTCATCACATTCTTGATAACTTCATGTATGCCCGTAAAAACTTTGAAAAACTGAATTTAGTAAAAGACCGGTATAATGTAAATACTAGAAACTGTAATAAACTGGTCGTCCCATGTTTCAGACTTAAGAAAACCAGTAATAGTTTTTTAGGTAATAGTGTTAGGTTTTACAATAAAGTCCCAAAGTATGTTACCGATTTGTTGGACTGTAAATTTAGGCGCCACGTCAAGCGGGTTTTGGTGTCAAAAGGATATTATAAAGTGGATCAGTATGTGAACGATAGTGATGTCTGGAATTTACTCCTCTCTGTGTATCCACTAAAAGCTATTGTATGATGTATTAGACATATGTTAAAAAAAATTACCCGATCTAGTTTCTTGCCTTGACTAGTTTGTTTTTCGAACCGGTGGTAGTTTTTGACGTTCATAAGTACCTTATTAGGGCCTAAACTTAATAAGGTATTTTAAATTTTGATTTCAAAATCAAATTCAATTCAGGACCTGAGAAGGCGCTTAATGAACGTCAAAGCTACCGCCGGTTCGGAAAAACAACCTAGTCATCGAGAAAAACTGGCAAGAAACTCGATCTGGTTTATCTTTTCATGATCTATATTAAAATAAAAAAAAAAAATGTCGTAAGCAAAAACTAAACGTCTCATGTACCAGTGCAATTTTTTATCGACACCATTTAAATTAGATCATATATCAGAGATACTTTGACGTAGGCATAAATGTAAAAGTGGTACTTCCTAAACCGCATTTTCGAGAGTGTAGTCTTTACATATCATTAAATTAAAATAAAAAAACAATATTTAATTTCACCCACAATAAGCTATGTTCAATTGAAAAATACATCTACACCCATTTTTTATTATAGAAAAAAAAACGAAATTAAAATAAAACCAAGAAGTATTACAACTTATGTTTTTTTTTCATTACAATTATTATCGAATATAAAATAAAAACTAATAATTAACTTCCAATACACCTTCCCCAGAAAATGATCTTGTTCAATGCCCGTTCACTGTATATTTTAAACTTCAATAACGCTCGAACTTTTATTCGTCTATATTGAGCTTAAAATGTCCATTGCAGGTAATGTTATAATATAATTTAATTCGCACGTAATAGAAACAGTAATGTATATTGGACAACTGTGTGCGATTGTAGAAAATCAGTTAGCAAATTGTCGACCAGCGCTGACCGATGCGCGGGGGAACGAACGCTGTTGCTGGCGACCATTCTCACAGTCGCCGCTTCGCCAGGAACGCGGTCGCTCGCTCCTCCCGGCACCTATTCTGATATCGAAATATCGAATTCCGATTTTCATCATCGGAACCCAGTGATTAGTGGATTTTTAAATTACCGTATTAAAAAATATAAAAAGTTTTTGAGGATTTTTGTCGAAGCTGATTGGTGTACGCATTAAGTCGTCTATCTCACGGTAAGTGAAATATATTGTGTATTCAAAAAAAAAAAAAATAGAGTCATGTAAAGAAAAATATTATTCAAGAAATAGCGACAGTTATGTGTTTCGCTACCATGTAAATAATTAAATAATGTAAATCTTATGTCACACTATAGAAAGTTTGCGAGAAAGCGTTATGTTAAATGTCAAAATCGTAATTAACAATAATTAAAATATCAGCAAAATAAATTATTAAAAGTGTTTTAAAATGCATATATTTATTTTAACATAAAATATTGTCTCATGTTTCATTATACAAATCATCATTTCATGTATAGTGAAATTAGAATATCGACAAAGTTTTATTTTATTTTTTAAATTATATTTAAATGAGAATTAAATTATAAATTAAATGTCAAGTTTAATTATTCCTATTTTCTATTAATATGGCACTCAACGTAGGAAATATTCGTAGATTAGCCAAACAAAAAATCTAACAATAGATAATGGTTGCAAATGGGAAAGTTAGGATCGATTTTTGTTTCATAATTTAAATATACAGTATATTTGACTGCATTGTCTCAAAAGGCCTACCAACACGTATATTTCTCACGCTTAAAAAAAATACCATGAAAGCTGCGCAAGCGCACGTTTTGTTTTTTACTTTAGAAAAGACATCAACGCACTCTTAGATATAAATTATATAAGTTTACAACACATAAAATTGCGATAAACTTGTTTATATATATACTAGCTTCTACCCGCGAATTCGTTCGCGGAAATAGTAACCCCGATTTATAAACATTCTTCATTGGTGCTACGTTCTTATCGGTTTTAGCGTGATGATATATAGTATTTAACCATTCTCAATAAATGAGCTATATAACATTGAAATATATTTTTTTAATCGGATCAGTTGTTCCTGAGATTATCTCCTACAACGTCACAAACTCACAAATTTTACCTCTTTATAATATTTTTTTTTTACAATTAGATCGTTACGGTTGTTATGTCGAGGTTGTTTGCAAAACTGTTTATATATAAGATTATGTAAATACACACAATCTTGAACTACTAAAGGCGTGTACGTGAGCAGTTACTTTTTAATTTAACAATCTATTTAAGCATGAATTAATTATATAAGTAAAAAAAAGATTCGAGAAGATAAGCATATAGATATGATAGACAATAATGAGTCATACTGTTATTATTGTTTATACTTTTGGGCATTTGAATTCGTATGTTATCTTACACTAATTATTAAAAAATATAGACAAATTAGTTATCAAAATCCCTCGTTAATCATTCTATCTTCTGGTGAAGACGGTAAGAAAATCCGTATAGTAGTTTTTGTGCTTATCGCGAATAGGCAGACAGACAGATGCGACAGAGGACTTTGTTTTTTACTATGTAATGTTAACATTAAATTCTAATCAGCTTTTTGCAACAGGGTGTTTTATTAATGCCATTCAGCGGTACTCTGGATGATAAAAGATCATTGTAGGTAATAGTAACATTAGAAAATACCCGCAATTTGAGACTTGTAACACGTAAACCGGACAAATTTTGAACTGTATATTTTAACTTGACTTTTATAACTAACAACGTTATAAAATTAAATTAATTGGCGATTAAAAAATTCAAGGATCACATAAGGTTATTTAATCCAAGGTTTGTCTATAAGTTACTAATTATACAAATTATGGTGGACTCGGAAATTGTGTTCATTTCTTAACATATAAATAAGATTAATACGTCTGTTATTTGTTGGAGACGATCTCTAAAAAAGGTAAACCAATCTTGATGAGATAGAAGATATCACAAATATAAAATTACGCACAAAAAAAAATTGCTGGTATGAAGACTTTTACATAGCTTTTTGTCTTGATGGACTGCTAATATATAGTCCGGTGAAGCTGTTAAGACCTTGCTAGGTCAATAGCGTAGTCAGTTTGAGAAAAAAACGGCCTGCTAATATGAAAGTATCAAAAAATTGGCCTAAATCAGGGATTCCCAAAGTTTCCACTCCTCTGCAATGTTTTTTATCACGGCGCCCTAACCTAGCTATCTAGTCGAAATAGACACAGTTGATAGACATAGATACAATGATACTAGTTAGATAAGCACAAAAATTAATACATTCACATCATGAATATGTGTTTGTTGGGAGTTTCATTGTTTTAACTGAGTTAAGCCACTGAAGGATACTTAAGAGAAGTACTTCATAATAACTATTTTTTTTTCGTGCGGCTACACTTTGGGAACCTATGATCTAAATCGTCTAGACATATATAATGTCATATTACAGCGCAGATCTGGATATTCTGCTAGTATTAAACAATTGCTTGTTACAAAAAAAACTTCTAACTTGCTTATTCATAATTTTTTTCATGAATAAACACTAGCTGCTTGGTAATTCCGGATCCGTATGGGAATTACCAAAAAAACTTGAAGTAAATAACATCAACATAACTTGTTTTAATTAACATTTGAGATATATAATAATTTTAATGGACGTGCCAGTTTATCTACACTCATCAAAAAAGTCTAAGCAACATGTACTAATTTAAATTTTAGGATGGTTCTTCACATTATAACGTTGTATTTTATTTTTAAAATAATATCTTTAGGGTTCTATGATGTAAAAATAACAGCTGTTGTCTTTATAAGTTCTTTTAATAACATAAATGAACAATATTAGAATATACTGTAGAAACTAAGATACATAAGAAACTAAACTTTGTTTTTAGAAAATGAAATTTCTAAAGAAAATGTATTTATTGTGAAAGAATTTAATACAAAGTATGGTCTCCTCTGCTATTCAGAACTTGTCGGCAACGATTATTCATTGAATTAATGAGCCTGGTTATGTCATCTTGCGGTATTCGCTGCCAATGGAATTGTAGCAAATCCTTCAGCAGTTGGGTTGTTGTCGCTCCGTCCAAGTCCTTCAAAACACGTCTCTGGAGCATGTCCCATGCGTGCTCGATGGGGTTGAGATCTGGCGATTGTGCAGGCCAGAGCAATACCCGGATGTTCTCCGTTGCAAAGTACTCACTAGTTCGCCGAGCTGTATGTGAACGCGCATTGTCATGCATTAACCTAAAATCGGAGCCAAAGGTTTGTGCAAATGGGTAGACATAAGGTCTGAGAATATCCTCAATGTAATTTTCAGCATTCATGTTTCCATTTACAAAAACGAGCTCAGTTCGCCTGTTCTTCATAATACCCGCCCATAACATAACTGTTGAGTCGCTGTATGGATGAACTTCCTAAACACACCTGAGCCTTTCAGTATTTCCGGGCTGACGATACACTTGCACCCTTTTTGTATCAGGCTTAAACTTGAATCGCGACTCATCGGAAAACATAATTTTATCCCATTGTTCCTGGGTCCATGTTATGCGTTCTCTACACCATTCATATCGACGAGCACGATTCCCGTGACGTATCGGTGGGCACCTGATTGGGTGTCGAACTCGTAGGCCGTACTGATGCAGTCGATTTCGCACAGTTTGAGGACTTACATCAACACCACTTGAAATTTGTAGCCTCAAACTTATCTCTCGAGCGGTTAACATCGGCTGGCGTCTTGCAGTCAGTTGTATGTACCGGTCTTGCCGAGTGGTTGTACTCCTTTTACGGCCTGGATGCTGTTCAGCGGGTTTTCCTGTATTATTGTAGCGCCAAAAACGACAAATAACACTTCTATGAATGCCAAAATGTCGAGATACCTGAGATTGATTACTTACCGCTTGCAACATCCCTACAGCTCTTTGCATTTCATCTGCCATCAAATGACGTCGCTTTATGACGTAAAGAATATCTAACAATTCAATTTTGTCGCTAACTTTATTTAAATGGTTGGTAAAATTATAAAATCAAGACTAAACGTAGCAATTAAAACGCACTTAAATTCAAACAAATTCGCAGTCATTTGAATTTTATGAAAAAACAAAACATAATCAATTTTTTTTTACAACCAGCCAGTATGTCATCAATAACAAAAAAGTTTACTTACCTACGCACTTTGTTTGAGTAAATACTTAGAAATTAATTAATATAAATGGTAAAATTTGTAATATCACGCATGTTGCTTAGACTTTTTTAATGTGTGTTTGTTTTTTTTTTTTATATTAAAAGGAGGCAAACAAACTGGTGGGTCACGTGATGTTAAGTGATCACCACCGTCCATAGACACTACTGAAATCAGGGACGTCGCAAGTGCGTTGCCACCCTGTATATGGGAGAAGAGGGAGGGCTAGGAAAGGGAAAGCAGGAAAGAGGAAGGGACGTGGGCCTCCGGCTCTCTCACTGACCGAACGAAACACAACAATGCAAGCACTGTTATTTCACGTCGGTTATCTGTGAGAGGGGTGGTACTACCCCGGAGGACCTGACCCATTCATGCTGAAACCAAAAATAGCTTCAGCGGGGCTCTACCACCTACAAAATTGTGTATTTATTTAATTGGAATAGGTGATTCTTAACAATGAAGAAGTCATTTAAAAAATTGCCTGTTATAAAACCATACGTCATTTTGTAAACAGAATGTAAACTCTTTAGGAGGAAACTTAACTGAATTAACATATTTCGGTGTGAAGCAATAACAAAATGAAGACAGACAGCTGTTTTAAGATTTACAAAGTTATAATAAGACCAGTTGTGTTATATGGATCGGAGTTGGGCTATAAAAGACACGGATGACAATATTACATACGGTACATACGCGACTTTGTTGGCGTGGAATACTTACTTTGGGTTAACGTTAACACGCAGCGGAAACTTTCAAGAGAAAAAAAACCAGATTTTTAAGCATTCTTCATTGGTGCTCCGTTTCTATTGGTCTAAGCGTGATGATATACAGCCTATAACCATCATCGATAAATAAGCAATATAACATTGAAATATTTTTTCAAATCGGACCAGTAGTTCTGAGATTACCCCGCTACAACATCACAACATCACAAACTTTACCTCTTTATAATATTAGTATAGATTTTAAGAGGTTTCCTTATAAATGTGACTCATTTAAGTTTATTATTACATGGAGAAGATTTCTGTTCTTTTAATATTATTCGTCATTAGGTGGTTTACTACATTAAGTTATATATTGTAACTAGCTATCACTCGCTAATTCATCAACATCGTTCAATTGCTTTGTTATGTCTCCAAAAGATTAATAGACAGCGTTTTCGATGAAAGTTCCTAAGCAACGATGATCGTTATATTTGAAGCAATTTACGAAAAAGACTTCACAAATTATATGCCCAAACCTTCCTCGTAAATCAGTTTAGTTATTGTTGAAAACCGCACGTAAATCCATTTAGTAGTTTTTTAATTTATCGCGAACAAACAGACGGACGCGGCAGAGTACTTTGTTTTGTAATAAGCAGTAATTCAAAATAGACTAAGTCACGAGCAGCTGCTAGTTTTATGTAAAGTACAAATTATTATGCATTTTTACATATATATTAATTCATTTTATATTGCTTAACAGCCATTCACATTACTAAAATAATACATTATGGCCTTGTTGCTTAGTATTATTACATAGATTAATAACGCCGATAATGTTATAGCATATGTTATCTACCCACCTCCGGTGCCGCTCGTCATATTCAAGACACGAGATACTAGCGCCACAATATTAGAGATACCCACTGATACTAGCGCCAACATATAAGAGAGATACATTAACACTAGCGCCATTTTATTAAAGATACATAAATAGAAATTGATATTGTTGATTTATTACTTGCATTACATTAGTTTGAAGGTTATCATAATTTTTGTGTATCTTGCACAATTGTTAATTAATAGTAATTGCTTTGACTTTCATAGTTTGATCTATGAAGGGCTAGATGTCGCTACTCTATACACATAATTGTATGTCTAAACATGTTTCAGATACATAAATAACAATGATTTTATATAGAATCGATGTACGTAAATAATATTAATTTGTTCGTTAATTATTATCTTTGTGTTACTTAAAACATGTAGCAGGATTATAAGTAAATGGTAATTGCTCGGATTTATATAGTTCGTCTTATAAATTATATAGTTTCGGCCTAGAAAAGGCAAGATGTCGGTGTTATCTACGCATTCATATGTACAAAGTTCTGTAAGCCGAAGCTCTAGCCAAATAAAGAGACTAACTACGGAGTATTTATTGGGATCCTGACTGCATCGACTATGTGTTATATACTCTCTTAACACATAATATATATATAAATAATATAACAAGCAGTAAATGCATACGATACGGCGAAGCTATTAGAAATACTATTTTTACTAAAGAATAGCAACTCTACAATGTGATATTGTATGGCACCGACTTCTAATACATCTCTAGGTAGCATAAATATTCATATGTTTTATTTAATTTGGTGAATTTGATAAACTATTCATTTTCCGCTTTTTAGTGCCTTATGGGTTTTTGATTGATATTGAGGTCGGTTATTTTTTTAATGTTCTAAAAAATTTCCATTTTTAGTGTACATAAATATATTTATAGTTTCTATTGATTATACCATAAGTACCGTTTAGTGGATTTAAGAATTTTAATCTATTATTCCTTCTGTAACGCTTACGCTCTTACTTTCATTATGGCTACGCCCTTTTGGATAAAGGATGTGAAAATCTGAAATTTGTTCACAATGATCGTAATTACACGATTCACAAACGCATAAATGTATCAAAATCTTGAAGTAGATCAATGTAATTTGTGTCAGATGCCTAAATAATATTTTCTAGAACATTTTATCGCAATAAAAATCACCTTGTATATTAAAATTGGTAATAAAAATACGATGTCGTCTCCGACACTTCTGTATGCTAACGGTTCTTAATAGCTCAGTGAGTACTTCCTAAATTACGTATGTCTATATAGGATTATTAAAATAATTGATTCTGAAGGTTACACCGTGTTGGATTGTAAATTATATAACACTTAAAGATTGTTTATTATTTTATTGAACAATTAAACAAAGCTGCATACAATTACAAGTTATCTAAATGCTACAGGATGTAGCAGAAGTGAAGAAGTATTACTGTCGTCTGGTAAAGCTGTTAAGGTCTTGCTAGGTCAATAAGGTAATCAGTTCGAAAAAATAAGTATGTTAAGTCCAAAGGAGTCGTAAGTGCGTTGCCAACTTGTGTATGGGGAGGGGGAGAAAAAGAGAAATGGGAGAAGGTGTTACTTGCGGGGTTCCTATGAGAAGGTGGTGATACCCCGGGCGAGCCCACCCATAAATGCTGAAACCATTAATAGCTTCAGCGTGGTTCTACCACCCACAATACTCTATTTATTATCTTCAGTATATCTTCAGTTACTACCTCCTACTTCACAAATATTTAGCTGATTTCTAAAATATAATTCGTCTTTTAGTATCTGAAGACACCTAGAATCCATAAAACTAGTTTCTACGTCCAATATGCGATGAACTTGCATCCATTGAATTTTGTTTGTTACACCGCTTCGAAATGAACTGGTCGATTTCTACTATATCCATCCGACAGGCCTTCGATGAAAGTGAATCTCTATAATGCGGATGGAGTTGTTGATAAAAAGCGGTATTAAATAATCGAAGAATACACATTGAAACAGGTGGTTCAGAGGAAAGTTTACAGGTGGCGTTAGATCGCTCTCTCGAAATGTATAATAATATATTGTATGTTATTTCGAACCATTATTCTATACTAATATTAAGGTAAAGTCTGATATTGTGAGTTTGTGAAGTTATGGAGGTAATCTCAGAAACTACTAGTCCAATTAGAAAAATGATTTCAGTGTTTTATAGCTCATTTATGGAGAAAGGTTATAGGCTATATATCATCACGCTATATCTAACAGGAGTGGAGCACCGATGAAAAATGTTTCAAAATCGTAATTTTTTCCTCATGAGAGCTAGCGTGTTAGCGTTAGCCCAAAGTAATTATAACTACGCGGACGAAGTCGCGGGCAGGGGATCTTATATATAGAGATTAATTGTCGAATGTATATAATCGCGTTAGCTAAAAAAATTGCGTATATTTGGCTACTTCTTTTCTGCTCTGTTACGTTACGTTGCGTTACCTTACGTTCAACGCGTAACGAAAATTTTCCCCCACCCGTGCCTATAGAAGTCTCATTTCAAAAATTATGAAAACGAATATGGTATAGTTGATTGCGTGTTTTGATACAATGTCTATTGATTTACTTAAAACTTGCAACTAAATCGGTGTTTTCGGCGAAGTAAAATATCGCGATGAAGTCTTCTGAATCGATTTTTTTTACATAGTTTTGGAGCTACGAATGAATTGTAGTTTCATCACGAAAGAAAAAATTTGAAACAGATTTTTTTTTACCTAACATTAAGAAGCTGGATTTATTATTCTTAAATACTATAGATTATTAAATTAGGGTTATAATTACTGCAACTTAAATCACAAACAATTGCTTGAATCTAGTTCATTGACTCGAAAGTCGTAAGTCGTTGTATTACGCGGATATCTTGTTAGAATATTAATGTTCATAATTAATTAATATTCTGTCTGTGCTATTAAAAGATAGTACGAAAAGTATGAGGCTCACTATGCAAAAGTTAATTTAACATAATGAACTTACTTTCGATTTAAATTAGATACAGATCAAAAGTCAGTTGTAATAAGTATATGTTTTGAAAGTAGGCCACGGATTCCTCATTATAATGTTATTTTAAATGTTGCATTCTTTATTTCTGCAATATCCCAAAACGTTTCAAAATAATCTAATGAAGACATTCTAAAATATAACATACTAGCGGTCTTACGTGACAGTCTATCTATATATATTTATAATATATATATATATAAGTATATTTTTATATTGTTATATATTCAGGATCTCGAAAACGGCTTCTACGATTTCCGTGAAACTAAATGTGTACGTGGTTTCGGGGACGATAAAACGACCTAGTTAGATTTCATTCTTAGAAATTTTTTTATCTGAGTTTTCAGGCAATGAAAAATATATTGCTAGAATATAAAGGTAAATTTAGCCGGCGCTGACAAAACAAAAATAGCTCAGATGGAAATCGGTTGCTTCGAAAATCCGTCTAACCCCAGTTCGAATCCGAGTGACAAAACAGAGATAATGTTTTTTTTTTGTAAAATAAAGGTTATTTTGTAAGGCACACCTAACAGTTTAATTTTATTTAAAAATGCTTTTTAAACCGTCCTTTCGTCCAGGTAAACTTTAAATTTTATACAAATTAAATTATAGTAATACATTAATAAGAAACTCTTTGTTAGACACCTTAAAAATATAAAAAAAAAACTGTTATATTCAATAATACGTGTACAGTTAGAAGGCCTTATTCGCGTCGAGACATAACACTTAAGAGACATTTTATTTTCAAAAATACCTCGTGGCACTATAAAAGTACTAAAGTATAAAAAAAAATAATACCAAGATATAAATCTATTATCAATAATATCTTTATAAATAACTAGCCTCTACCCGCGACTTCGTTCGCGTGGAATAGTTACTTTGGGCTTTTGCTAAAACGCAGCGGAAGCTCTCAAGAGAAAAAATACACCGATTTTTAAACATTCTTTATTGGTACTTCGCTCCTATTGGTCTTAGCGTGATGATATATAGCCTATAACCATCCTCGATACACGAGCTATATAACATTGACTTTACCTCTTTATAATATTAGTATAAATTAGCAGAATGATTGTCCGCAGCTTCGCTTGTGTAATGTACATTTAATTGACCTCTAAGGAACAATACTTGTTAGAGACTTGGACTTGTTAGACGTAATAAAGAAATCTTTGTTTTCAAAATGTCTATAAATTTTAAAATCTGACTAATTTTAATATTTATCGGCGCACTTTGAAAGTAAAATCACCCCGTATGCCGTCACGGGATATAGCATAACGCTCTTATTCCGTCATGCTGCAACTAGGCCATCGTCCTCGGCTCCCTTGTGTGTGCGTGCACTATACACTTGTCTATAGTAGTTTTATAGCTATATTCTATAGCTTCTTCATTTCTATAGCTATAATATACACTTTACTTAGGGGTTTATAATATTACTATAAATGTTTGATATCTGTCGGGTGATGCCATGGCGACCATTTCTTTTTATTGTATAAAATTATCGTCGTAACGTTGTTCTATAAAAAAAAGCGTGAAATATTTGTCTGCATAAAAGTTCAAACCGCAGTTCAAGTTGTTTAACAAACAAAGCGTTCACGCGACTTCGGATCGCGTCCAAAATAAACGTGATGTCAGGAATCCGGCAAAACTGCTTTCATTTTATCGGCGAGCGGTGAAGCGAGGCGCGGACGTTGCCAATGTATTGCACAGGTTAGATGTAGGGTGACCATGAATATAAAATTCTAAAATACTAAAAACTGAATCGTTAAATTATCATATACAAATTTCGTACCCTTTATAGGTGTTAGGATCATCAACATTTACGGAACAGACCTTGGGAGCAGATTTTAACATGAGAGTGGTAGGTAGCCAAGCGGACTTGGAAAAAACCCTACCACCGTGCTTTGATTTCATCACGATTTTTCATTCAGTGAAAGTGCTCGTTGCTAAGATTTAAACCTCTATCGATGCGGTATTCGAAAACGCTATCAATTAAGCCACCATCGCTTCTAATCTAATACGGGTATATGACTTTATTGTTTATGAAATATTCTCTATTACCGATTGCTTCTTTTGCGCTAATATATATTTAACATATCGCTTGGAAACAATACCTTTGTCCAAATGAAAATTATACTATGTCCAATTGTTTACGCTTGGAAAAATGTACACAAAATATTGTGATTATTGTTTGGTTAGTTTAGATGTAAAAGCGTAACAAACAATCTATAGTCTCGTAACCATTGCATACTTTATGATAAATCCTCCATATAACTTTCTCTAACCCATTCAATTTTGGTTTTAACTTTGTAACACAAGCTTTAATTACTCTAGTATGTGAAAGCTGACCTATTGATTTTCATCACCCTTGAATTTATTGTCTGCTAAATTGGTAATGGTCTATGGATACTTAACACATAGTACATAATATATATACATAGCATATTGGATACTTAATACTTAAAACAACCTTGCAAATTATCCTTGCTAAGTTTTAAATCATCTCAAATGTCTACATGCCAACGCCCATATGTGTATATTTGGGGATGTATTTTTAATATTTGAGTTTTTTCAAGATAATAATTTAAGTAAGCATTAAAGAAATGTTGCATTATGTAATATAAGTAAATATCATGGTCACCCTATTCACGTAGGAACGGTTACAAGCGATCGGGAAACGATTAAATTCTCCCAGTATATTTGATTAGCAACTACTTTCTTTTATTTATAGTGTGATAATATAGTATACGAAGGTAAAACATAATTTTAACGCATTTACTTTCTATTTCCTTGACGTATTAGAGCATTTATTAAAGAGCTAATAACATATTATATATACACAGAACGTATATCGAATTACTAGACATATCATTATTTTGCTGTTGTCGATTATTGTTATTGAAACATGTTGGTCGCCGTTACTACAGCATGTAAACAAGCAAGTATTACATAACATTCAATGAGTGTGAAAGTAAAAACATTTTATAAGACTCAAAGTCACGATACGAATATTTATTCCATTAAAGTGTCACCGTTACAAATAACTGATAATATAAATCGTTATTTTACGATTTCCAAAATATTAATTTACTTAACACTGTTGTATCATTTTGTGTGATTTTCGGTTCAACTACTTAACTCATAATCCTGTAATTTTGCAGTCACTTTGTCTGGCGTAGAGAAATAGTGAAGCTTAACTATAAATAAGAAAAAAGTACAGGTCCCGAAAGATAGGTCACATCTCTATTACCATAAGTGAAGCGACAGGAAAAATATTTCTTTTTTATATTATTATATACTAGCCCTTGTCTGCGACTCCGTCTGCGTGGTAATAGTTACTCTGGGCTAACGCTAACACGCAGCAGAAGCTCTCAAAAGGAAAAATATCGAGATTTTGAAATATTTTTCATCTGTGCTCCTGCTCCTGTTAGCCTTAGCATGATGATATATAGCATATAACTTTCCTCGATAAATGAGCTACATACCACTGAAAGAATGATTCAAATCGAATCAGTAATTCCTGAGATTACCCCCTACAACTTCACAAACTCACAAACTTTACCCCCTTATAATATTATTAGTATGGATTTACCTTCTAACTGAAAACTATTGAATGGATTTTCATAAGTTTTTCATTAATAGATAGACTCACGAGGATAGTTTTCAGGCTGGTCAATGTTTTTTTTTTTTGTAAATTGGTTAAAATATAACGATAATTGTAGGAAATGTTAAGCTGCCTAAACCCTTTGAGATATAACAAAGCAATTGCAATAATAAACAACGCAGATGAAGCCGCAGGAATTAGTTAGTTATACATAAAATATAAAATCCACTAGATGTCATTTCAAGATCCCACCAAATACTCGTAAATGTGTTCTTAACAATGTGATCCTTGTATCAATTGAATAGCTTCCGTCATTTGCTTATGTAATTCATGTCTATCCTTGCCTCTCAATATTGTCGGGGTCAAGTTTAATTAAAATGACACGAGCAAGGTAACTAATATTGTTTTAATTAACAAGATCATTTATGAGTTCAGTTCAAAATTAACAAAAAAGCTATAAAAAAGCTAACAAAGCTTCTATAAAGATTAATGTATACTAATATTATAAAGAGGTAAATTTGTGAGTTTGTGACGTTGTGACGTTGTAGGGGGTAATCTCAGTAACTATTGGTCCGATTTGAAAAATTCTTTCAATGTTACATAGCTCATTTATCAAAGATGGTTATAGGCTATATATCATCACGCTAAGAGCAATAGCAGCGGAGCACCAACGAAGAATGTTTAAAAATCAGGGTTTTTTTTTCTTTTTTTTTTTAGAGTTTCCACTGCGTGTTAGCGTTAGTCCAAAATAATATTCCACGCGAACGAAGTCACGGGCAAAGGCTAGTTAATTATAAAAAATATATAGTATCTCTGCACACTATACACTATAAGTATTGTATTACTTATATTGTTGTACTGTATTGCACAAATAAGTATTGTATTTTTTTATGTGTAAATAGTACGTAGGTAATGTAATAAATGTAAATTTAATAAAAAAAAAACATCAGTGTCATCTCGATGGTAGGAAGTCATGCACCGTGCGATTCTCACGTTCGTTTTTTCCGTGTACGACAGTTCTCTGGAATGAACTCCCAGCGGCAGCGTTTCCGGACGAATACAATTTGTCATTTTTCAAGAAACGAGCCTACTCCTTTCTCAAAGGCCGGCTACGCATTTGTGATTTTTCCCGTCTCGCAGGTATTCATGGGCGGCGGTGATCACTTACCATCAGGTGACCTGCATGTTTTTATGCCGCCAATGGTATAAAAAAAATGAATAAACTAAATCTATATCCAGAGATATGTATGTTTTAACTTGAATCAATCATATATCTTTCAGGTGATAGTGTCGGATGTATTTTTTTTATTGTGGGCTAAAACTTAAGCTTATCTTGTATGTTGTTGTCGTAATCAAGATTCTGGAAGAATTTAAAGTACGTATAATTTATTGGGATAATACAAAATTATAGAACGCTATTCGTATTTTAAATTGCAAATATATCATCGACTCGCAGACTGAGTTAGTCGAAGTCTTGCTTCTTGAAGAGCTCATATCCCACCCGTGGGTTATACAGAAATTTAATTTTTGTTACACTGTGGGTAAATTAAATCATACGCAATATAACAAAAGTGAAACTAACTCATTATCAAACAGTTACATTGTCTATGGTCCTGCCTAAACATTATACGCGTCTGTTGTAGTGCGCTTTAAGATTTGTTTTTGTTTCCTGTCTTAATGTCTGGCATAGAACTGTACTCGCTCTTTTTTTTCTCAAACTGAAAACGCTGTTGACCTGGAAAGCTCTTTACAGCTTCACCGAACTATTGAGGCGGGCGCTGAAGGCACTCCACCGATTTGGGATGTTTGGGTGACTAGCTCAAGGGTGCACGGTGTACCAAGCATGCGTGCCTCAACGACTCCTATATGTATTTTGTGTCGGATAAATTCATCTAAACTATATAGGATAGGATAGGGAAAAATGGATAGGATAGGGAATGTCCTCGCTCGCCCGGTGGCCTGCTTATATACCTAATAAACGTAGGATGAAAATCTCTGGAGGGCTGTCACTATTTGACCCTGATAACATTATAAATATAGGGTGAAGATCGGAGACACGTTGTTTTTTTTATACTATTACTTACAATAGTTAAAATGACAAGGCATCAATGTATGCACTTTTTTCGGGGAATCGATGAGTCACCATGTAATTTACTTGTAAAAACAAATTTGTCGAAAAATCTTGAAATAATTTTAGAATGGTCCAGATATGTCTTTAATGCTTGGATGTAGTAATTACCGGGTCGTAACACTATAATAACCTTGTCTATGATTTACGACGTCTAAAAAGTCCGCCGTTAAACTTTGATGACAGGTATTTTGTTTAGAAAGGATAGCCTTGGAATAGTCGAGCACGCGCCATCATAGATTATAGTCTCCGATGATTAACAAGTCGACATACAAAAAAGGCGATCGTGCTCCTGTAATTGCTGTGAAAACTATAAAAACGGTCATGCTCTCGACAAAGAGAGTAAGTGGTAATGCCCCAACTATTATTATGTCTTTTACGAACATTTATTTGCGTTTGAGGCAATAATAACAGCTTGGAAATGTCTTAATGATTACTACGCAAACGCTATTTAACAATATAAGTGAAAAGAGTTAAAAAGGAGAATAAATAAGTGTCATTCAAGGAGGTAAAGTACACAGTATTTTTTGTTTGATTTATTTGGACTATTTAAATTATTTATTTCAAATTAAGGAAACATGATAATCAATAGATACGGCAATCGTATGTGCTCTTAAAATCATTCATATGCGTTACGGTTATTTTCCAAGTGATATGAGAAATCATTTTTAATATAAAATCATTACTCGTGTATAGTGGTTAGTTTTTTATAGATAACATGTTATTCCTGTAATAAAATATACACGTCTGTGTGATTTTGCATTTTAGAATCAAGGAATAAAATATGCATAGCGTAGTATTTCAGCATGTTAGCGCATAAACTCGATTGCTTAGAAACTGCTCAATGCTCACAGCTTTGTGTATGTACTATATATGCTCAAGTCTAAAACTATTAGCGATCACGTTTTAATTTCTTTTGTGAAGTATCAGAACATTTTAAGCTTTAATTTAAAATTTAAAATATTTAAAAAAAGTGTCGAAGTTACTCAAACGTCCATTTCAAAAGTACTAATAGGTATGTTCTAGTGACTGCACATGGAACCCAGTAAGAAATAAAGAAATAATGTTATATCACAAAATAGTTAAAATAATTTTCTGCTTACGTATACCAACTAAATAAATTTGATAAATTATTCCTTCACACGTCGTTAATTTTAAGATAAAAAACACTGCAAGGTTAATTTTAAAAGATATTTCTCGTTATATCAATAATATTATGATTTATGCTCGCTATTTCGAATTTTAATTATTGTTTTAATATTGAAATGACTTGTTCATATTTTTGTGTATGTAAATATGTTTCTTTATTCTTCACTAGCAATCGCTCGCGTTTTTTTACGAACTAATTACGCTATTGATCTTGCAAGGCCTTTACAGCTTCACGGGACTACTAAGGCGAGTCCTTAAGGCACTCAGACGATTTTGTTTAGGTAACTAGCACAAGGGTGTACGCACACCTCGGCTTGAGCTGTTTGCGAAATCACGAGTCTAACCTAGTTAAATTCTTCTAAGTTATTCATACATATATTCGTTTGTGAATCATCTAATTGAAATTGTATGATTATCAGTCTAGCATATTTTGGGTATATAAATATGTTTTTTTTTCTTCACTAGCAATCGCCCGCATCTTCTTTTCTATTATGTTACTGGCTGGTTCTGCATTTCACCCAATTTACTTCATAACCCAACTGAAAATTTAAATATATATAAATAAAACTGGAGACTGCTGTATGTCTCGACACTTTGCCTTATCTTTAATTCGCAAATATAGAATTTTTCATAGTATTATATAGGTTTTACATATCATGTATTTTCCCAGGAATAAAATTAAAGTAACAAGAATTAAGTAACTGGCATTAAACTTATATATTTTTTTTATTAGGTTCACAAACTAGACGACACACAAACAATTAATTACCTTACAATTAGCTAACATCAATAAATATAAACCTCAGTGTGGGTCTTAAAATAGTGAACACAGCTTGCTTAACAAATTAACATGCTTAGAAATTAAGTTATAATATAGTTTTTAGTCTTAATTGAAATGCACGCAAGGGACAAGTAAATATGTGAATGAGTTGATTAATGCTATTATATTTCGATAATATACGATAAAGAGCAGAATGTTGGCCAACATTAGTCCTGCAGTGAGGTATCATAAGTTTTTCTGTTTATTATACGACTCCCAGGACGTGGCACTACAAGCTTAACCTCTTGAAGTAATTCATCGCAGTCGACCAAGCCATGAATTAACTTATATAGAAACATTATATCTGCTGTTTTACGTATATCACATAGGGTTTTCATTTTATAATTTATATAATTTTATATAAATGGTTATCTATATAAATAAAAATTAATCGCATAGTATGTTGCTTTTTTCTCGATCTGACTACGCTATTGACCTAGCAAGGTTTTAACAGCTTCACCGCACTATCAAAGTATGTTGCTAAGCGCAAAACTCGAAGACGGCTGCACCAATTCGAGTAATTTTTGATTTGATTTATTCCGTGAACTCTGAGGAAGGTTCTTATGAGAGAAAAATTGGAAAAATCGCACGGGCAAACCTACAAACCAGTTTTCTTTTTCTATAATTGTGAATGTTTTTTTTTTTTTCGAAATGGCTACGCTATTGACCCAGCAAGGTCTTAACAGCTTCACCGGACTACTAAGGCGAACGCTTAAGGCACTCAGCCGACTTTATTTTGGCAACTAGCTCAAGGGTGCACGGCACACCTCGGCTTGGCTGTTGCCTGTTGCATGCAAAATCGCGACCTATCTTAGCTAACCTAGCTAATTATTCATATATGTATGAGTTGATGAAACGTATATGTGTACCAAGCATATACGCCTCAACAACTCCTCCATATATTTATTTTCGGAAAATTGAGAGTGCTTCAGTTCGATAAGGGAAAAAAGTAAACCCTTTCACTTTCATGTGCAAGCGTGTAGACCTGCACGTGTGTGGGGGTGATCGTGTAGTGTTGTAGCGGTGATGTATATTTGTGTGTCACCGTATCACGCAAGCTGCGCACTCAAGGGCTCCCCACCGAGGGATCGAACCTAGGCTTGAGCCGCTGCCGTGGGAGGCCTAATCGGGTGTGTGGGAGCGAAATTAACCCCCAGACCACGGCGGCGTGATCTGTGGTTACGCCGGCGTGGGCGTGAACACGCTCTGTTTCGAGGGACAGGCTGGTACTGATCGTTCGCTGACGTGATTGAATCAGGAGGGTCGGTAATAATGTGGTGTGGACGTCTTTTATAACGCGCAGCGTTAGGTACAGGTTCATAGTTTGCAGCGGATACCACTAACGGACTGGGGTAATTGTGAATGCAACTTGAAATTTCTATTAGTAACTTGAACGCATCCGGGATTACGATGATTTTTTTCCATTTTTAAGTTTACGTATGTAATATTAGTTTCTATAGGGGAACATAGCAAAATTTTCCACATATTGGTATGTATCTACAAAAAAGGTAAGCTAAGAAAAAACAACAGATTAATGCGAAACGAAGTTTGCGGAGTAACTGGTATTTATATATAACCTTTCACTTTACATGTTTATTGATTAATATTCTATATTAGCAAACTGTGAATACGTTGAAATAATCAATAATTTTAGACAAGACATATTGTATTTAATATGAGGAATTATAATACAATGGATTTCCACTTTCACACTTACTGTGAACTCTATTGTATTCCAAAGGAGTTCATGCCAACAGTGAGTCAATATGTTAATTAGAGACGTAACAAAAGCGCATATGGAGACGATCGTATGTAACAAAAGACGGTTATGTTTAATATTTTAATGATCCTTTTGCTCAAATACGACCTCTTTATGTTCCAAATAGGTAAGAAGAACCTTCAGATCTGCGTTATTTAATAATACAGTTGTTAACATTTGCATTACTCTAGTAACAAAGAAAATCCTAAAAGTTTTGTTGGAAAACGGTAACAAAAAAAATCCTACATAAATGTAAATGATTAATTATATTGATTTAGCTGTATCAACACGCAGATAGACAAAGTAAGAGGTGAAAAAAAATTCAATTATACACTTATTCCATCTTCTTTATATATGAACTGACAGGTGAGTAATTACACTTGATTACACCCCACTTACTGATTACAAATGCATTGCGCGTTTTGTAATATTTAATTACATGTTTTTTCACTTGTGCCACAATACTTTATACTTGATAGGCGTTTTTTTTATTAACGTGTGGAAATCCCTTATCCGTCACCCTCTCGGGGGAGAGAGTGGGGTATATCAGACTCGCACGAACTAAAACGCCACGGCGTACCGTCGACCGTATTGTTGGGGCGGCCAGGGATCGAACTATACTAGTTCCCTTGGATAGCTGCCCCCACGGTCCACCCGGCGGAAGGTTGCCATTTTACCACAATCGCATCTGATTTTAAATCATGGTGTGGTCTAAGATGGAACCACGCTAAACCTCATACTTAATATGATGGGTGCTGAAAAAAGGGTGGTTGGTACTTACTACATGGCCTGGGGCGTAGGGCAGCCAAGACTGCAAATCGACCACTGCGCTAAACATAGACAGACTGGCTACCAAGAGCAGCTGCTGGAAACTATAGGTGTTCTATGACGGATTTTCGAAGCCTTTACATATTACTAAGTATTCTAATAGAGAGTAAGGTAATAATAGTAAAATTTAACAGCTTGTGTTAGACTAGGGACGTATAGTATAACCAACTGACTGTTTTTTTTTTATTTAAGGGCTTTTGTGGCTATATCAGCCCCATCGTAACCTTAACTTGATTTACAGGCTCAAAATCTTGTACGTTTAATATTGATGTTTTATATTAAGATTTTGCAGCCCGATATATGTTTGATTCATCTATATGTACTGTATAAAATTGTATATGGTTATTATTAGGATTGTCAATAGATGTGATAACGAGACAAATGTTAATAATTTTAATATAAAAATTATGAAATGTAAATAATTCGTACTATAATTTTTTATCATAACACATTGGAACCGAATTGGTCTTGAACGGTCCTGTTCTAGAGGGGTTTTCTTCTATGAACATTCCGATTGTGGAATGGTCTTCCTGCCGAAGTTTTTCCTAAGAACTACAGTATAGAGGACTTCAAGGGGAATATCAATAGGTTATTTAAGGGTCGGTACCGCGCATGTGATGCTTCTGATGTAACAAGCGTCTATAGGCTGCGGTGACCGCTTTACATCAGGCATCCCGCATTTAAAAATTCAAATGAGAGCACAGATATTTCATTATTTGAAGTTTTCGCTTCTGTCCGTAGTCTTGACTGCTTGACTTTGTTTTTAAATTCAATATATTAATGTCCTTACTTCATTGTATAATTTATTTTTTACATACACCGTTTTATCGAAATTGCAATAAGGAGGAAAAGAAATGATGCAAACTCTTCATAACGATACAGAATGTCAGGTCTTTTAAGATTCATTATAAAGCCTTTATAACTGTCTTTGTTAAAACAAATAATAATAATAACATACCCGTGCAAAACCACAGACCCAGCTAGTTTTCTTTGGTGGATTTATAGTATAAAACCGGTTTGTAATATCCGTGTAATATCATATATACACATCAAAAAAGTCTAAGCAACATGTACTAATTTAAATTTTAGGATGGTTCTTCACATTATAACGTTGTATTTTATTTTTAAAATAATATCTTTAGGGTTCTATGATGTAAAAATAACAGCTGTTGTCTTTATAAGTTCTTTTTAATAACAGAAATGAACAATATTAGAATATACTGTAGAAACTAAGATACATAAGAAACTAAACTGTTTTTTTACAAAATAAAAGTTCTAAAGAAAATGTATTTATTGTGAAAGAATAGAACAATTTAATACAAAGTATGGTCTCCTCTGCTATTCAGAATTTGTCGGCAACGATTATTCATTGAATTAATGAGACTGTTTATGTCATTTTG
Organism: Antheraea mylitta; assembly: GCA_014332785.1. Lineage (NCBI taxonomy): Eukaryota > Metazoa > Arthropoda > Insecta > Lepidoptera > Saturniidae > Antheraea > Antheraea mylitta. The sequence goes on from JACEII010000099.1 coordinate 955,435, forward strand.
CGGTATTCGCTCCCAATGGAATTGTAGCAAATCCTTCAGCTGTTGAGTTGCTGTCGCTCCGTCCAAGTCCTTCAAAACACGTCTCTGGAGCATGTTCCATGCGTGCTCGATGGAGTCGGGATCTGGAAATTGTGCAGGCCAGGGCAATATCCGGATGTTCTCCGTTGCAAAGTATTCACTGGTTCGCCGAGCTGTATGTGAACGCGCATTGTCATGCATTAACCTAAAATCGGAGCCAAAGGTTTGTGCAAATGGGTAGACATAAGGTCTGAGAATATCCTCAATGTAATTTTCAGCATTCATGTTTCCATTTACAAAAACGAGCTCAATTCGCCTGTTCTTCATAATACCCGCCATAACATAACTGTTGAGCCGCTGTATAGATGAACTTCCTGAACGCATCTGAGCCTTTCAGTATTTCCGGTCCGGCGATACACTCGCACCCTTCTTATATCAGGTGTAAATCCGAATCGCGACTCATCGGAAAACATAATTTTATCCCATTGTTCCTGGGTCCATGTTATACGTTCTCTACACCATTCATATCGACGAGCGCGATTCCCGTGACGGATCGGTGGGCACCTGATTGGGCACCGAGCTCATAGGCCGTACTCATGCAGTCGATTTCGCACAGTTTGAGGACTTACATCAACACCACTTGAAATTTGCTGATCAACGAACGAGGCAATGGCGAGAGCGGGGTGGTAGGGTTTTACAGCCCGACTGGGTCGCAACCACCATGCATATGGCGAAAAAGCCCGTAATAGTGATTCGTTTCTACGGTTCGCGTTTCGGGATCAGCCTGTGCATATCCAGCTTTTTGCAGGCCGGCATGATAGTGGCGACCGGCGATGGACAGTGTGTCAATCGGTGGTCGCTATTATTTTTGGATTGCACTGTGCTTACCATCATGCATAGTGCAGTCATTTGGCCGTGCAACAATAAAAAAAAAAAAAAAAAAA